>JBBPKE010000256.1:0-18009 GCA_038089095.1 Tylopilus orsonianus | reverse complement strand
GTCCGTGTCGGTGGCGGGAAGGACATGATCGTAGAGTGGGTCGAAGAAGTTCCCGTGCGGGTCACTACCCCTCATATTTCCGCCGCACTTACTGACCGAGCCTTAAAGATCGTCGAAACGATTATCTGTCATCTTGTTCTGGGTCTGCATTTTTTGAGCATGGCATGAGCCTCAGAACACTAAATTAATTCGTCAATTCAAGATTGCTGTAGGAGGTGCTCAATCGCGACGAAAAACTCCGGCGTGGGCGTTCTGTTGCTCTTCCGACCGTATATCTCACATTTTAATTGTACTCGTCATGTCCCTGGATTACGAGGATGATGAACTTGCGTCATCGTGTCCGTCACTCAGAATCAATTGCCGAACAATAGACTTGCGATACCAACGCATTCACGGCAAAACTTGGCGTGAACAACCACTAGTACATGACCACATTATTCCTCACTTTATTTCAATAGCTCTCGGAGCAAGACATAACGAACCGGCTGGCACAGCTAACTGATAGAGGACATTAGTCACTCTTCCGTTACCGATGAAGCCAGCCGCATGTCTTGAACTCGCGCGGAATATAGGCGCGGTCACCCCATTCGCTCCATTGCATTCTCAATTCGGCAACTACGAGTTTCATCTACTATCAGGTCTATTGCCAAACCACATCAATCACGTTGTATCGCGGCACTGACTTCGCGGCTACAATCACACTGATCACTGCCTGATAGCACTGGTCCCTTCTGGCCCGTTTTCAGAGACTAGATGATGGTGCAGATAGAATGGGTATCAGAGAACTCTGCAAAGTGGTGGAGCTTTCTCCTGTGGCGAGCCATGGCTACCGAGCAGCGTGCCTCGCGCTTCTGGTCGCCAAGGTGCCTTGTACACACTGCTGACCCTGATAATGGATTGATTGTACGAGTTCCGTCTCATCTGTCGGTTGAGAACCTTTTCCAACCTGAGTCACTAGCAAAGTTTGATGTGTCATTTTGTCATCGGGTCGTACGTCCTGGGGAAATCGTTACATTGTCGTTCTCAGCGCCTCGGTGACATCGCGGATATTACCAAGTCTATTTTGCTATTGGGGGACCATGATGCGATGCTTCTCGCTCCCGATGACCATCCCGACAAGCCAATGCGATTGAATGGCTTTCGGAGTTCTCTTTGAGTGACTCGGTGATATTGCGGACATCGGGAGGTCATTTCGATGGAGTCTATGCGACTCACTCCCTATGGTCATACCGACAAGCCAGTTGTGTTGCGCAACTCCGGGAACTCCTTGAACTCCCGTTTTGAAGAGCCTTTGACCTCATGGATGCCTACAAGTTCATTCCGCTGACAGCGCAACTCTCTCCTGAGAGCAGACCATCTCGTCTCTTTCAGCACCTCAGTCACTTGCGGACATCATCAAACCCATTTGATGATAGAGGGGCAGTGTATGTCACTTCCAATAGTGATTCTAGCAAGCCACCTTGGCTGTACAAACCCGGGAGCTGGTGTAACTGTCACTTTGAGTGCCTTGGTGACCTCGTGCATACAATAGCTTGTCCATTTCAACGACGTTCGGACGAGTCACTATGTCTCATTCCCAATGGTGATCCCGGTAAGCTAGGAAGGCTGCACGCCTTGCGGACCTCATTATTCCCGCGGATGTCAACGGGTCTATTTCCAAGCATCGGAAGGCAGTGCATCTTCTTCTGATGATTCTGACAAGCCAACATGGCTGGAGATTGTCAGAACCCTAATAACTGTTTGCTTTAACCACTTTGTTGACTTTGTTAATATTGCTTGGTCTATTTCGATGATCAAGCAGGCAGTCTATCTCGCTTCCAATAGCAATACCAACAAAGCCAAGTGGGTTGAGCAATCTCAGGAGCACATTGTTGCATTGCATTCTCCATCTTGCTGTGGACGCCAGGAAGTCCATTTTGATCCGAGAAGCACTGCTACGTGCTAATCTTTAGGCGGCAATGTCGACAACCACATACGGTGGAGATGGCAACATCCCACCTGTCGAGAATACTGTCCAAAAACTGGGAGGAAAATACAGGTAAGCCACATGCAGAAAACGTATACAGTAGAAAGCCTAGTTTGCTCGAGAATTTTGTTTTACGACGTGCTGAACCTTAGGACGCCCTCGCTTAGGTCGTCCCCATCGGAGAAACAATGTCTTATTGCAGCGAGCCCAATCTTTGGCATCCTGAGATCTCATACAGGCGTGAGGGATAAGCGACCCTCGCGTTCTCACCTAACGAGGGACGCATCCACGGGTTCCTCGAGTAAGCATGTAGTCCCGCAAAGAAGCTTCTTCGATGCTGGACAACCGAGCAGACGCTACCGAGCAACTCAGAGGTAAAGACCAATCGCTTCCGTAGGCGGTAATGGCGCTCAACGTGTCTTTGTATAAGAGGTACGCTGTCGAACTTGAGGGTCGCGTAGAGTAATAATATAGGTGCACACAAAAAACCCTAGGGTAAACATGTGGGTAACTAAGCTACATAATGATGCAATTCTTGTCCGTCTTTGATAACACCTTGGCCCGTTGTGCCTCCTCCTCTGCCAGCAACAGCTTCTCCTGCTCTGTCAGAAGCTGGAATTACATCAGTATTCATAGGATGGCACCACTACTCGAATTTCAAACGTACTCCCTTCTTTGCTCTTTCCAGCATGGCTTTCCTTCTGCTCTCTCTCTCCGCCCTGGCGCGACTAGCAATGCATTGATTAATCATAATTATTATGCCGTAGCGAAGATTGACGGAGGAACGAATGAAAGAGGATCCAGTATTTTCGCGATTTGTGAGTTGGAAGATAATCGACATTCGGTGGGTGACGGTGGCAGTGACGGCGAACATGATGTAGATTTGGACGTGGCAGCGAGGGGAGAAAGAGGACTGCCGGGTTATGAGTGTTTACTGAGCGAGAAGGCCGAGACACAACTCACCGGTCAGTCTTTGAGAAGGGGATACTCAAGGCAGCGACATTCGAGGAGGTTGAGGCTTCAGGCGATGAAGGTGCTGTAAGAGCGCGAGAATTCGGTTCGTCTGACGTCTTTGTGCTAGAAGTCTTGGCGAAGAGCTTAGAGGTAGCTAACGAAGAGATGCTATGTGACTTGGAAGAGGAAGCTGGGGTCGACGCGAGGCCAGAGCAGCTATGGTCCTTTGGAAAACGATGCTGCGGACAGTATTGTTTCTTGCAGATCTACAGGGTGGGTCAGGATATACTGGGATACTCGCACGAAAAGCAGAGCAGGACGCACGTTGCAAGCAATGGGCGCATAAAGAACCTTTCTACATTTGCCTCGTGCGCACACAGGCTGGGACCTGGACCTGCCAGATCTCCCCGTGGTGACACTACATTCTGTGCTGATGTGACGTTCCATGCGAATGTTGGGGTCTTCTCCAGGGGGTATAGCAACCGGGGTATTGCATAGCGGGCCTAGCACATGTGTGAGCAGGTAGCTGGCGGACGTGATCAGAGTTGCTCACAACTGGGGGCAACACGATTATGCCTGCTTTCGTCGTATTGTGGACAGTGATGTGCCGCAACAAGAAAGTGCTCTCCGCAGAAATTCTTTGAACAGTGTTGGCACTTGAATGGGAGAAAGTCGACAAGCAGACAAGAGGGCTCGGAGCATTGCTGCCCGATAGACAAGAGGTGGGAGTTAGTGTTGGATGCCATGGTAGAGGTGGTGATGGTAAAAGGACAAGACACCGGGGCGGGATTATAAGGTAGGGGACGCGCGTCTAGACACGCAAGCTCATCCGGATCTCGCAGTCATCTTCACCATGCTCGTCGTGTCCTTTGTAAGCATTCCGGCTCGCCAGATGTTCGCTGACACACCCGGCATCAGGTCAGGCATGGAGAATCTCTTGATAACCTCGTGGGTGACATGGTACACTATCGTACTCGGCACTTATTTGAATGAGCAGAAATCGGTGTGGGCAGGCCACAAGGATGCGGAGCTGAGCGAACTCGGTGAGTAGCACACACGGAACCCTCGCAGTTGACCAATCCAGCCATCAGGTGTGCGAGTGAGCATGACAGATTCTCTCCCTCTGCAAATTCTTATCGCACCCACAGCAAGCCAAAGCACTCGGCGAGGCCTATGCCAATGTCCGTCTGGACGCAATCATCACCTCGGACCTCAAGCGTGCCCATGCAACGGCCGAGGCTCTCCTCAACGCCCAACCCAATCCGAAGCCATCCTTTACAATAGATCGAGACTTTCGAGAGCAAGACTTTGGTGAAGCTGAAGGCCACTCATGGTGGATGCAGCGAATTCCCGGTAAATCGCTCGACGATCACTTCAGAGATGGTCAATACCCAATTCTGTTTAATCGGAATGAGAAGTTTCCCAGAGGAGAGAGTCTGAATGAACTTGCAGTACGGGCTGAACGCGGCATTAACGATCTTTTATTGAAGCCTTATCTACCCCGTGCGATGTCGTCGGATGTACACGTTGCGGTGGTTAGCCATGGTCTCTGCATCAGTGAAATGATACCTGTTCTGCTGAAGCACAACGACGGTGGCGTTCCGATCAAGGACTACAAAGGCTTACTGAACACCGCTTGGACCCGGGTCACTCTCCAAATCAAGGTAATGTTTGGTCTCTTCCATCGGTGTGTTTGACCGAGCGCATATAGCCCGGGGTGGAGATACCCCAAATGACGGATGGACTCGAGAACTTGCCCCCGTTGATTGTCACGGTGACCGACGTGAACCGACACGAACACACCGCCAACGTTGTGAGTCGCCGTCTTCACACCGCTGTTGGCTTTTCCTAACGATCCTTGTCAAGAAGCGTCAGAAGGGAATTACCGAGCACGATCCCAAACAACGGGGTATTCGCGAATTCTTTGGCGGGGGTGGTGTGAAAGAACCCGCGGAAGTACTGGAGCATGCGGAGAGCAGCGCAAGGGATGAGGCAGAAGAAGAGCGTAATTAATCCTTCTAAATGCAGCAATGAGGGAGGACTGCAGCTATAGAGTACATGCAGGATATCATAGAGAGCCTGGTGCGGAGATGAAGAAATTTGGTGGTGCGCTACGATGGAATGACTGACCTATGTACGCACATTGGGTTCACGCATACGGAAGCAGTTTTTTCAGGGTGGCTGTCTGCGACTGACTAGAGTACGTCGTCTGCGCGAGGTTGTTTTTCCGCCCCGGCCTCTTTGAGACGTTCTTGTGCGAATGGTTTGCATGAGCCTGCATGGCAAAGGGGGTCAGGGAGTCGCCTCGGACGCGGGGACACGGACGCGTTTGAATTTTCCGCTAGCAATGGCGCGCCATCTCTTTTTCGCGCCGCTGTGGGTCTTTAGCTTTGGGAGGCTGGCGATGGCCGACGCCGAGAACGCCCGCACGAGCTGGAACATGGCTGAGGAGGAGAGTCACGTGCACCCTCTGTCATTCGTCTGTCCAAGACCATGAGCGACCCCCAGGACGACGCAGATCGCGTACGGACACTCTTCCTGTCCCTTCCCCCGACACTAAATTCCCCCCCAGATCCGTGCAAAGCGTCTGGAAAAGCTCCAGCTCGGGCGATCGAGCGCACCATCGCCCGACTCTCCGAGCCCATCTTCCTCACTCTCGGCCACCTCTCCCCCGGTGCCAGCGGCCAAATTCTCTCAGCCAAGACGAGCACAGTCTACACCCTCGCCTGGTCAGCGGCTACAGCCACCCACGCCGCAGGTCCCGCTCAAGAGGAAAACCCTTGCGACCACCAAGGTTGACTTGCAGACATGGGAAGATGAGACGCTCACACAGATATTCAAAGTTACGCTCAAGGTACATCTCGTGACACAGCTCGCCTTTTCCTGCATCTCATCAGCAGCAGCGTTCTATAGCGGATCGCAGCAACTATGACATCGTGTGGCTCAAGGGCCTAGCAGCCGAACTTGTTTCAGAGGGACACAGTGGGTCGGGTTAGCCTTCATCTTTGCACAGCTAAGCTAGGACGTGGACTAGCTTTTCCGACGAGCCTCTCTGGGCACATTGCTGATCGCCTTCTCATATCTCGACTAGAGTTAAATCCGCGGGCGATGTCGTGAGTTTCGCCAACGCCTCCGTCTCGTTTGTCACGAATCCTCGCCCAGGGGTGACCCTGAATATTCAGCTATTCTTGTTTCACTTCCACCCGAAATGACGGTGTTCGAATATTTGGTCGGCTGTTGGAAACGTCTCAATAACGCGAAAGCCCACCTGACCAAAAGGGTTGGAATAGTCCTTGGCTTGCGTACAAAATGCTCACTTGTTTTTCCAGAGTCCAGTCGACGAGTTGCAGCAAGCATCTGCCCTCCTTGAAAACGTCAGAGATCTCGTCATCAGTTATGCCGGCCTTACCCTACAAGAACCGGACATGTTCCCTCAACCCGCAGGGTACGTGTCGAATCGCGCAATATGCATTCACCCTAATAGTAGCACAGTCGAGAAACTGGCTCGCCTGAATTGGTTGGCTCGCTCTTGTCATTATCGGCTCTCTCTACACCATTCGCAACCGTATCCTCTCCGAACTACGTCCTCTCGCCAACAGAAGTTGTACCCTTCCTCCAAGACCTTGCTCGGCGCTTTGAACCGGACAATGAGATCGATGGCATACTTGGACCAGTTGTACGACAGCTGTTATTCCATCCGTCTCTTTTCAGACAAGAGGGCCTGGCAGGAGGTGACTCTTCCTGGCGTGGTGTAGTCGGTGGCGTGGAAGCGCTTGTCTCCATCAAGAGCATAGCAGTTATGTTTACTAAACTGGAAGAGTGGAATCCACCGGACGCTACGGCGTCTACTTTTGAGGCGGTATCGCTAATGGGTCCTCTATGCCGACTTGGGGTATTCAGCAGGGAGTGGGTAAGAACAAGCGCACGTTTGTGTTGGCATCGGCCATGACAGTTTTTGCAGCCAGCTATTGCGCACAATTATTTCTCCGAACCAACCAAACGTTTGCGGAATGACGTGGAGTCCTCCACCGCGAGTTTACGGGGCACAGTGAAAAGCTTGCAGGTAAGTAAGCTGTAGCGGACTCATTTTCGAGTGGGTCAACAACCACCTGCAGTCATCCCTCTTTCAAATCTTCAACACGCTCGCACGTGTATCTCCGGAGTCCAGGGAGGCAGTATTGGAGTACTTCGCTACTGTGGTCAAGCTAAACATCAAGCGTGCTGGGATGCAGGTACATGGCTCGCTCAGATTTGTCATGCAATCTCATGCGCATTCTAGGTGGACCCACAAACGGTTGCAAGTGACAGCTTCATGGTCAATCTGCAGAGCATACTTCTTTGCTTTGCAGAGCCTTTCATTGATGCGCAATACTCCAAGGTTCGGCATTCTCGCTTCGGCGCAGTTTTTATACCTGACGAACCAGCCAGATGGATCGCATCGACCCGTTGTACTTTGCTGTCTCGAACCGTATTGAAGTGAGCGAAGAGACCCGCATTAAAGCCACGTTCGAGGAGGCGAGACAATGGGCTCACGCTAACAAGGGCAGCGGTAAGCTGTTCAGCTCTTGGTGGACGAGCAGAGGCGCTTTATCCCTGGAACAGCTGCAACGCCAAGTTTTATTTCCGAAATCTTTTACCTCTGCAATGCCATGGGTCATTACGGCTACCTTAGAACCGCACAGACGTACGATGAATTTGCCAAGCACCATGATGAACTGCAACGCCACCATGATATGGTCAACGGCGACGGTTCTTGGATAGGGGTCAGTTGCAGTCATTTCCAAATGTTCTACGTTCACCTGCCTTTCAGAGTCCCTTTCACGCACGGACGGAGGCAGCCCTCAACCAAATGAAGGTGCGCGTGCTCTCTTAAAAGGGCATCTGGTGTTTACCATCTAACTTGTGACCCAGATGGAGATGGCAAAAATCCAATCGCATCAGTTTGCCTTTCGTGTGCAACTACTTGACCCAGACTTTGTTTTCCGATATATCGGTTTTACCAACTTTGTCTCGACCTGGTTAATACGGCGAGCTGACCCAAAAGGGTTGCACCCTACGCCCATGGTCGAGTATGTTTTTTTTTTTTTTTTCGGTAAAAGTTAATGTCATGCTGAATAACTGGTAGGTTGCCACTCCCCCAGGAAGTACCGATGGCATTTAGAGTGCTTCCGGAGTATATTTTGGAAGATGTAGTAGAGTTCTTCCTTTTCGTTACTCGGTACGCCGTTCTTTTTTTTCTTATTTGCATGCTTATGGACGAATTTCCCAGCCACTCGCCGGATAGTCTGGATTTATCGGGGAAAGACGAATTACTCCTGTTTGCCCTCACATTCTTGACATCGACCTGGTACATCAAGAACCCGTTCTTGAAGGCCAAGATTAATGAGGTACGCGTATGAAAACGGTTTGAATAGGTGATCCTGAGATCCTGGTAGGCATTGTTCTTCGGTATCCTACCATATGGAAACCAACGAAGTGGAATACTGGACGAAATACTGAACAGCCACCCTTCTGCGCTGAAACATCTGATCCCCGCATTGACTCACTTTTACATCGGTGGGGATCTTGGCCTCTGCATATATGTTGATCGTGACACGGTAGTTCCAAACAGAGGTCGAACAGACCGGAGCAAGTTCACAATTTTATGATAAATTCAGTGAGCACTTTCCTGACCGTCGTGAGGATTCCTTTGACTCGTGTTCGTTTGCTAGATGCTAGGCAAGTATTTGTTTCACGCAGACCGCTCAGTTAATGGATGTGACACCGCCTGAAGGAGGAACATTGCGTATGTTCTCAAAGCGATCTGGAGTAATCCTGTTTACAGGAAAGCACTCAACGAAGAGGCTCTGTGAGTATGACATCTTGCCATAAAGGGTACCGTTGTACCAACGGGTCTTTGGTAGCAACGTTGAGAAATTCGTCCGCTTCATCAACTTGATAATCAACGACGTCACCTACCTCATGGACGAGTCTCTCAGTGAGCTGACGCAGATTCACAACATCCAGACCGAGATGCGCGACCAAATTGCTTGGGCAGCGCGTCCCGCTCATTACCGGCGCGAACGCGAGAGCACGCTCCGCGGGCTCGAGCGTCACGCGTCGAGTTACACCACCCTCGGCAAATCGACGGTGGAACTACTGAGGGACTTCACCGCCGAGACCAAGGCACCATTCATGATGCCCGAGATCGTGGACAAGCTCGCGGCTATGCTGGATTACAACCTTGAAGCACTCGTCGGGCCCAAGTGTGGTGAACTCAAAGTCAAGGAGCCGGAAAAGTATCATTTCGATCCAAGGCAACTGTTGAGCGACATCTTCCAAGTGTATCTGAACTTGAGTGACCAGGACGCGTTTGCGCGGGCGGTCGCCAGCGACGGACGGAGTTATCGAAGGGAGTTGCTGGAGAGGGCGATCGATCGCGCGGGGCGAATTGGGATCAAGACGGAATCTGAGCTTGAACAGATGCACTTGTTCATCGTCAAGGCTGAGGAAGCGAAAGCGACGATTGAAGCTGAGGAAGACCTGGGTGACGTTCCGGAGGAATTTTTGGGTGGGTTCCGTCGTTCCTGTGACGATCCCACTCGAGCTTACCATGGACGGTAACAGATCCGCTGATGTTTACGTTGATGCGCGACCCGGTCATCCTGCCTTCTTCCCGAGCAGTTATCGACCGTGCGACGATCAAATCGCATCTCTTGTCTGACCCCAAGGATCCGTTCAATCGAGCCCCACTGACCATCAACGAGGTCGTTTCAGGTCGGTCACTTTTGCTATTTCTCACTGTGGCACTGACTTTTGCGCACATAGACACGGAGCTGAAAGCAAGAATAGACGCCTTTGTCACTGAACGACGCAGCCAGAGAGCCAAATCTAACAGGGCTACAGAAGATGGAGACGTGGTGGTGGACTAGCATGGATACAGAATGTAGTATCCACTTGATCTGTCGTGCAATGCAATAGATGGCGAGAGAAGTGACAGATGGCCTGAACATGGTAGCGTGAACGACTATTTTTTTCTCTTCTTGCCTCCCCCGCGACCCAGGCCCGTCGAGGCTGCTCTGGCTCTCCCTGACCCGCCTCCCCTGCCGGCTTTTGGTGGCCGACCAGCACGCCCACCCCTGGGCGGGATGACCGACGCTGTAAAGCCCATCACGATTGACCCCAAAGAAGGGAGCGAGCCACCACGTACCAGGCGATACCTCTGGCACCTCCGTATCGTCCTCATAATCCGTCCCCGCGTCTGTCCCTGTGACGATGCTCTCCCTCGGCGTAAACGCCGCCTCGTCCCCGCTCTCCTGCGTCAATGCACTGCTATCGCTGTCCCCGCCGACCAACCCGGCCATGTCCGCCCTGTTCTTGGTCCTTTTCGGGGCTTTGGACTTGCGCCCCCCGCCGCCGCCGCCGATGCCCCCGCCACTGCTCTTGCTCGGCTGACGCGGGGAGGGTGCGGGCGTGGATGAGGGGATCGAGGCGGTCGCGCGGACGCGGCGGGCAGCGACGAGCGCATCGAGCGTGTCGTCCGTCGGAAGCGCGAACTCGTCGCGGAAAAAGGGGTGCCGGGAGAGGTTCTCGGAGGGGGACGGGGAGCGAACCAGCGCGGGCGGGTAGGGACTCGAAGGGTCGAACGCGTCGGTGTCCTGTCGCCCGGCGGCGGGGATGAGTTGTCAGTACACGTGTGCACATGGCGAGACGGGCTCGAGAAAGGGGGGGGGAGTCGTACCGCACCCTCTAGCGCCTCGAGGTCGTAGCAGGTCCTGAGCTTGGCCCAGATGCTCTCGACGGGGATGACGCGGCCGGTGTCGTTGTGGATGGCATTGCGGATGGTGAGGACGTGAAAGTGCTTGTGAGTGCCGACTGGGCGCGCCCGCATCACCGAGCGGAAAAAAGAGATTTCGCCCTCGACGCTGTCGAGGAATTCTTCTGGGGTCTGGTTGTCCATCGCGACGATATGGACCTCGCTCGGTGTTGTACTCTGATTAACCAGTGATTATTGTCCGGATAAGACCGACATTGTACTGAAACAACATGCATGGCTAAATAACAGTGAACCACTAAACGGGCCGGGTATAAGGCTAGCTTATAAACACGGAAAGGAGTGAACGGCAGTCGAGTGAAAGAATGACTGGATTGCGCCGAGAGTACCAAGATGACCAAGAGTTCAAACAAAAAAGTACTTGTTGGTGCAAGAAAGTGACGGGAAACAGGATGCGAGATGCATGGTAGGAATCGAGGTGCATGTATACTACGATGATGCTTTGCTTGTTATCTTGGTGCGAAAATGGCGACGAGGACAATAAATGGAACGTATGTAAATAGCGACACGACTGCCATCACTCGGCATCGGAACCGCCATGTCGTTGCATCTGTCGCACAGGACATCAGGCACCATGGTGTTAGGGACAAAGCAGAAGGCCTCACCATGCTCTATTTGAGGGTCGTCAATGGTTACACCTTTTTCGGCCTCGATATCCCCGGCGATTCTTGTCCTTGGGACACCCAGGAAAAGCCCCGCTATCCACCAAACAGGGAATAACAGAAAACCAAAAAAGAAACACCATGCTTGTATCGGTGAACCTGGTTCGTCTTCGGTCGCGAATCGGAGGCCCCACGGCGTATCATCGAGCTTCTTGGGAGGCCTGCGGGGATCTCGCATGTGAAACTTGGTCGACCTGCTGATAGATGGTGCATGTGGCGATACGATTGCGCTTATGGGTATCGAAACTTGAGACATGGATTGATGTCGCTCGTGTCTTCTGGTCGTGCTTGGTGTGGGAGGCTGTCGGGAACGAGTGGACGCAGCACGCGAAGGTGTGCGAGGTGGAGCGACGCGGGCGCCGGTGCTGCTGGAAAGGGACGTAAAGTGGTGATTGCGACTTGCGGACCGGGGCGTTTCTTGCACCGACGGCGTTCGTGATTGCACAGGTGTAGCAAAAGGAGATGAGGATGACAGACGAGCGCGCTTGCGGTGATACGACGACGGGGCGTGCGAAGAGTTTGAAATCCGCTGGCCTGTTTCAGTCTGAGCAAGAGCGGATAGAGCGGTCTGAGACACGACGAGGCACTTACTTCGACTCTCGGGGAGGAGGAACGTGGCGCGCTGACCTTCCTTCTTTTGTTCTGGAGGAGTCAGGTCAATGTTGTCCTCCGCTTTGCGTTTCCCTCTGCTCTTGTCGCTCAGATGCCTAGGCGCAGGCGTGGGGGTGGACGGCTCTCCTTGCGCGGAAGAAGCCATGGGAGTGGTTGGGGAAACAGGGTGCAGCGATTGAGAGCGTGCGAGAGCCGAGGTAGGACGAGGCGCCCGGTGAGCTTTATTAGAAGGGGCTGGGCCCGTCGGGTCGCTTAGTCCCGAAGACGCGTAAGTGGCGCGATTAGTCCCGTTTTTCGGACTATGCCTGGCTTCGACGGCTGATAGGCTGCGCTTGACGTCCGTCATAGAGGGTCTTGCTGTGGGCTGCTCACCGGCTCTGTGGTTTCCAAGGCTGAACTGAAGAGAGCGTGGTCTGACGGGTATGATAACCCGGCGGTCTGGACGATGTCAGATGGTGTGCAAGGACGAGACTTTGGGCGCACCTGATAGCGTCGCAGACGCAGAGGATGGTGGAGGAGGATCTGGTCGCGGGAAAGGTAAAAATGACGGCGACACGGGACCGCGATTAGGCCTGTGAGTGGGGTCCGGGTTTCGGCCACGTGTTTCTGAGGACCCCGGAAGAGGACTTGTGCACAGCCTCACCATCTCGCGCGACACCTCTGCTGGCCACGCTTGATTCGCGTGCGAGGTCACACCCACAGTCGCCTGGTACGAGCTCCAGTCTGCACTCGACCGCCGCTGCTGTGGACTTGCAGAGATGGTCCTCGCACGTCGACGCCCCACCTGAGGAGGCTCAGTTTCTGCCATGCCCAGATGCAGACTCGATCGAGGTCGGACAGGACGTCTGAGCTTGAAGGAAAGCGAGGCAAATAGATCCCCCCTGCGTGGGGTGCGACGGTGGGTCGGTAGTGTGTTTGAGCGATCGCGCAAGGGGTTAGACGTAGATCCTTTGCGCGAAGAGAGCACGGCCGCCAGCTCCGGGTGGTCGAGGGGAGGAAGGGGTGGGGGTGGGGATGGGGATGGGTGTGCAACAGAGAAATCCATAGAGGTATCCGGGGTCGGGTGGCCAAATGTGTGGGGCGAATCCAAGGCTGGCTCTCGATTTACAGGCGTCATAAAGTTCGTGGCGGAAGACGTTGCGTGGGGCGCCACAGGGGCTGTGTAGGAACGCGATGTCTGTGGCGTGTGCGGATAGCGTTTGGATGACACGGTGTCCGTTGGAGATGATCGTTTGCTACTGAATCGGATATCGGGTGAGTGTCTGGGCGACGAATGTCTTTCGTGCGTGCTGGGACGACTGAGCGTGTACGTAGACGGGGAGCTGGCGGCGCTGAGGTGCTTATCATGAGTGGGAGACGGGGAATGCGAGGGCCCCTTGAAATCGTCCGGAGACGTGCGGACATCTGGCACTCGGTATCTGCGTTTCCTCCCAAACGTCGACCACTCGCCGCCGCTGGCGATCTTGGAGATGCGGCTGGTGGTGGGCCCCGATGGTGTTCGGGGAGAGATGTCCAGGGATGAGCCAGTAGAATCTGCTAATTTGGGGCGGGAACGCGCACCCACAGAGGACAATCGCGTGCTTGGAGTGAGACCGCGGGGCAAGGTGTCTCGGGCTTGGGCATCCAGCAACGCACTGGGATCCTGGAGAATCCTGCGGTCAATCTGCAGCTGAGGTGTAGGATCCTCCTGCAGGGGGGAGACTTGCGGGGGGGGCTCTGTGGGCTGACGGCGAACGGGACGCCGGAGACGCGAAAAAATGGAGGAGGGCATGGCACTCTGGCAGCATCGCTTGCCTCGGAGTGCGCTTGGGGACGAGGACGGGATATATATCACATCGACCTCTCCCGGGGGGGTCGCGATTCTCAACTGGCCGCACCTCTTCCGCGCTCTCCATCCCGTCCACCACCATGGACCGCCTCGACTCCCTCGCGAATACCCTCTCCAGCCTGACGGTGTACGACCTCAAGTCCATGTACAACCAGGTACGTCGACCAGCCCGGTGGCCTCGCCTTTCTCTCACGCCCCACAGGCCAGAAATGCCGTTCTCAATATCAGCGAGATGGAGGCCAAAGTCAGAGAGGCAACCAACGACGAACCTTGGTACGTCAGGACGCCTTTTTCAAGCGTCTGTCTTCACACCCGTACATCCAGGGGTGCGAGCTCTACCTTGATGCAGGAGATCGCTCAAGGGTGAGCACCGTCGTTCTCCGCTCGTTCTCGTTGCTGATTCGAACACAAGGACATTCAACTTGTGAGTCCACGGCCTCTGGAATAACCCTCATTCTCATCCGCTCGCAGCCAAACCTTCAACGAGATCATGCCTTGTATTTACGGCCAGTTCATGGAAAAGGAGGCTCGGCAATGGCGACAAATATACAAAGTATCCCTGTCTTGTTGTCTGCGTGCGCCACCACTCATCATTGTATCGTAGGCCTTGCAATTGCTCGAGTATCTCGTCAAGCACGGCAGCGAGCGTGTCGTCGATGACGCGCGCTCCCACATTTCTACCCTGAAAATGCTTCGAAATTTCCATTACATAGACGACAAGGGCAAGGATCAGGGTCAAAACGGTATGTCCCTCTCCCCACGTCTCCCCTGCCTTGTCATCTCCTTCCCTTGCACCAGTTCGAAATCGTGCTCGTGAACTGGTCGAACTTCTCTCCGACGTGGACACTATTCGTACCGAGAGACGCAAAGCAAAGGCTAATCGCGGAAAATACACCGGCACCGGCAACGATCCAATGAGCTTTACTTCTGGAGGCGGCCGCTATGGTGGATTCGGCAGCGACAGTCTTGGCGGTAGCAGCGGATACTATGGTGATAGAATGAGCGGAAGAGATGGTAGTGGGCTTGCGCTTCTCGTCTTGGACTCAGCTGACTTGCACTCTTAGATTTTTATTCTGGCGGGGGCTCTGGAGGCTTCAGGGATAACACTGCTCGACGAGACTTTGAAGAGTACACTGCTGGTGATGACGAGACCGTCTCCGCCCGCAGATCCAATTCTGTTTCTCGGACTAACGTCTCTTCGCGCTCTGTAACGGCTGGGTCCTTTTCACGCTCCCAGACCACATCTACTCCGGCTGTTCCAAAGCAAAAGGAGCCCGAAGTCGACCTTCTTGGTGGCTTCGATGACCAGCCTTCTGCGACAACGACGGCGGCAAGCCCCAACAAAGCGCTGCCTGCATTGGCTGGATTTGACGGTTGGCCCATCTCCCAGCCCTGCCTCTTTGATATGCTAATGGGGCTCGACAGACGACGACTTTGCAGACTTTCAAGCCGCACCCTCTCACTCCTCTTCGGCTTCACCGCCCGCCGCTCGGCCGACGTTGATGGAGATGCTCAACACGTCGCCCCCATCAAGCCGACCCACCGCGTCGCAAGCCCAGCGGACGACCTCGCCACCGCTCTTCAACGCCCCACTGAACCCGCTCTCTCCTGCCGTTGCCGCCAATGGCAACAACAACAGCAACAGAACGACTACTCAGTCTCAGTCGTTTGGTGCCGCCATGTCCCCGACGTCGGCGCAGCCGCTCTCGCCTGTCACTTCCGTCATGTCCCCGTCCTCGTTTAGGCCCGCGTCTCGGACGTCGGCGGTCGCATCGAACAAGGGATCCGTGCCGACGGCGCCTGCGCCTGCCAGCAAAGGTCTGTCCGGATTCGAAGACCTGTGGTCCATGTCCCTCGGCGGCCCATCGTCGTCCAGCACCGCCGCTAAACCCACTACTGCCGGAAAATCGATCAAGGATATCGAACAGGAGAGAGCCCAGGCAGGCATTTGGGCATCGTCGCAAAAGCCTGCTGGCGCGCCGACCAACGTGGGTCTCGGAAACGCGTTTGGGGATCTCGGGTCTGTCAAGACGACGACGGGCGGTGGGGACGATCTGCTACTTTGAGCTTGCATCTGTCGTGCGCTGTCCTTATTCCCACGATATCACATATTACGCCATGCTGGATAGATAATTGTCCACAGGTTCGAACGAATCGCATTGTGCAGAAAAGAGAGGTGATGACGGCGGGGAATGAGTGAGCAGATTAAAGGGGTACAGATACAATCATCGTTCACTTCAAGAACATGGGGAAAAGGTCAGAATAAGACATTCAAGGATGCAGCTCTGGGTGGCCCCCCAAGAGGGATCGCCGTAAAGACAAAGTGAAAAAAAAAAGGCGATGGAATAAGAGAGAGAGACTACATCTCAAATGCCCGCCATTTGCATCCTAGGTTGACCACCAGCCTGGCTCGACACTTGGCTCCCTATTGGACCGGGAACTTGTTGTCCTTGAGCAGCTTGGGTGGCTTGATTGAGCACCAGTCCCGGACCCATGACGAACGCCGGCACTGTCTTTTCTTCCAAGTCCGTATATCGCACCGTCATCTCTTTTCGCTCCTTGGACCACGACTCGGGGTCCCACCAGGTATAAGTACCAGCTTCACCTCCGGGGATCTTTGTCGACGGTGCGCTGCCACTCTCCTTGGTTATCCAAATCCGGAGATCCTTGTGATACCGCCAGTTCCGATTCCATCTATTGGAACCAGCCACAATTGAGTATGAACGCCACGAGATTTTCATTCCAAAGCACAACAAACAAGCAACACTCACAGCTCTTGTGCCGCTATTTCTTGTAGTGCATCCCTCGGACTCGAGTAAAACATGTAAAATAGCGTCTCGTCGCTGAAAGCGCCTGCTTTATTCGGTCCGGGCGGCGGTGGCTGCACGTTATAACACGAGGGCAGGTGAAAATCAGGTTCAACGCTGCGTGCAGCTGATTGATCGGCCCATGGGGTTATGAACGTCGAGTACAGGTTCCTTGGCGTGACATGGTTGACAACTCCCCAGTATGCTATAGAACCCGGGACTCACCCCTCATAAGCCATGTCGAGGCCCACCGCGCCCAGGTCCGTGCCCACGCTGCTGAGACCGCCGTCCGCATCGACGCTCGCATTCTTTATCAAGGCTAGCAGGCCTAATAGCCCCCATCGGTCGGCGGCCGAAAGGAGTACTTGCTGAGCGGGGGTTTGTGGATGGTGATGGGGTTGGTTTTGAGCTTGTGCAAGCGAGGTGTGCAGCTGTGGGTGGGGATGGGGGGGTTGGAGCGGATGGCTTCCGTTTGACGCATAAGGGGGGACGCCCTGTGGTGGAACGCCTGGAGGGGTGTTGAGATGTTGTTGAGACGGCTGCGACTGAGATTGGGGATTGCTGTTGGTGTGGAGCTGTTGAGCCTGCGAGGACGGTTGTGCGGGCGTCGACTGTAGCTGGCCGGGGAGCTGGCCCTGCACGAGAGATTGTGGTTGTGGCTGGGACTGGGACTGCGTCTGGGCCGCGGGCGTTGAGCCATTCGGTTGCGAGGGAGGTAGGTTGGTATTGGGAGCGTTCCATGCGACATGAGATGCCTGGTTGAGTTTAAAACCGTAATTTTGCTGGGTACTTTGGTCAGGGAGAGACGGAGGACGGTGATGGCACGCACCCTTTGTTTCTCAGCGTCGCCCTGACTCTGGAAACCGGGATGGATACCACGGAGATTGAGCACGCCTGGTGTGCCTGGTTGTTGTGAGCCTGCAGGGAGACTGGTCGTGCCCGGTTGCTGTGCGCCGTTCAGCGAGCCCAGCATGTTGGTGCGATGATCAGTGAAGCCGTTCAGGCCGGGGGGATGTGCCGGGGAGTGGCTCTCGGAGGACTGGGGCTGGCTCTGAGACGGCAGCGTCTGCTGGCCGCCCAGCGCAGGGAAGTCTTCGGGGCCAAAGTCTCTCGGCTGGGTGCCGGTGGCTGGTGCGGTGGAGCCGCCCTGGCCGGCCTGGATTGCGTAGCTAGTTGCACCCGACGGGGGGGGATTCGACGCGAGCGCGGTGGTGCTGGACGAGGCGTTGTTCTGGCCGAGGGAGCCGAGTGCAGGGAACTCGTTGGGATCAAAGCCGACGTCGCTCGTGGAGGACGTGGTGGGAGTCGCGGCGGGGGGGGTCGGGCTCATGTGGGGGGGGGGGGGGGGGGGGGCATTCTGCTGGCGG
>JBBPKE010000255.1:12385-27055 GCA_038089095.1 Tylopilus orsonianus | reverse complement strand
CACAGCCCTGGTGGAGCAAGTGCGAGATGGATCAACTCTTCGCGTGCGACTCTTTATGCCCGATGGAGAACACCAGTTTATAAACATCGCCCTTGCGGGCGTCCGGTGTGCGAGAACGTCATCCAAGCCTGACGAACCTTCGGAACCCTGGGCAGACGAGGCTCGTGTCACCGTCCACCCCTGGTTCCTTGTGCTAACTTGGTCTAGGCCAAATTTTTCACCGAATTGCGATTGCTTCAACGTGCCGTTCGCGTTGTCGTCTTGTCCTTGCCAAATTCCCCGGCCACCCCCTTCCAAACTGGTGTCAATGCACCTCCTCCGCCCGCCTCCATCTTTATTGGTTCAGGCGAGTTATCTTCATCCTGCACGCGCTCCCGGTGCCTCTGACAATCTGCACGCAGTCCTCCATCCTGCTGGCAATGTTGCAGAACATTTAGTCGCTGCCGGCCTAGCACGCATCGTTGATTGGCACGCAGGCATGCTCGCGAGCGGAGGTGCCATGGAACGCCTTCGGGCAGCCGAAAAGGTCGCTAAAGAGAAGCGGGCATGCCTCTACGCTAGTGCTCCGACCTTGTCCGTCTCTGCTTCCACCCAGGCCAACAGCAACCCGAACGGAAACTCCCGATCGTTCGAGGGTATCGTTATCCGCGTCTGGGGTGGCGACCAGATATCGGTGACCGATCAAGACAGTGGAAAGGAGCGTCGTCTATATCTGAGTTCTACTAGGGGACCCAAGTAGGGCACGATCGTTCTTGCGGGTCAAACTTTTGACCAATAGTCCACAGACTTTCAGATCCCAAGCAGGCTTTCTATGCCCATGAAGCCCGAGAATTCCTGCGCAAGAGACTCATCGGCAAAAACGTCAGGGTCACGGTCGACTTTATCCGTCCTCGTGAAGGTGAATTCGAGGAGAGGGAATGCGCTACCATCCGATATGGCGGACAAAAGTCGTAAGACATTCATCGTGCGCCCACATCAATCATGCCAATTACCCCCAGGAATATCGCCGAACAACTGATTGAGAAGGGCCTCGCAAGCGTTGTTCGCCATCGCCGTGATGACGAAGACAGATCGCCAGACTATGACAAACTCATGGCGGCCGAACAAGCGTCAGTGCCTATGATTGTCTTGGTACAAGCTTTACGGACTCGCTTTGCAGCGCGCTGGCGGATGCTCGTGGGATCCACTCTGGCAAAGAACAGCCGCCACCTAGGCAGCCCCACAATCTGTCCGAGGTAAGTCGCTCAAGGATCAAGTACATTGTAACCCCGTTCGAACTTGCAATCCAGATTGCAGCCCGTGCAAATTCGTTCTTGAGTGGCTTCAAGCGGCACGGAAAGGTGCCCGCGATCGTAGATTATGTGGCCTCTGGATCACGATTCAAGTATACATACATCTATCGTTGCAGCAATTCATAGCTAATACCTGCCTCTAGGTTATTCCTTCCCAAGGAGAATCAAACCCTGACCCTTGTTCTCAGTGGTAATTTGTTCAGCTACCGTTCTCTGATCCAACCTCTGACATCTCGGAAGGTGTCCGGGCACCGCGTACAGCTCGCGGTGCATTAGAAAAGAGTGAACCGTTTGGTCCCGAAGCTGCCGAATTTTCAACAAGGCGGTATATGCAACGTGATGTCGAGTTTGAAGTTGACACGACCGACAAGTCTGGTGGCTTTATCGGTGCTTTATGGTTGAAAAACGAAAATGTCGCCATCTCGCTTGTCCGAGAAGGGTATGCGTTTGTGCATGATTTTTCTGCGGACAGCCTATCATGGGCAAAGCAGCTCTACGATGCACAAGTCTGTAGCGCTGTCCCTCTGTACCGATAGACGCTGACGCGTGAAACACTAGGATGAAGCCAAGCAAGCGCGCCGTAACGTGAGTTCGAACCAGCAACTAGAGAGACCCCGTGTCTATTGTTGCTCTGCAGGTTTGGAAAGACTACGACGAGGAGGCCGAGAAAGCTGCGCAGGCGCCCGTGGAGGATGCTTCCGCACCACTGAAACCAGAATACATTGATGTCATCATCAGCGACGTACGGATAAAGAACGGCCTCAACTTTTCCGTCCAGTTGTTAAATACAGAAGGTGAACGTATTGATGCATCCTGCTCGCTGGTCTACTCACCGGTGGTCGATATACAGGCATCGCCTCTCTAGAAAAGTTGATGCGCGATTTTTCGTTGCACCATAAATCTGCAGCAGCACCTGCAAACTTTACGCCTGCCAGTGGGGATCTAGTCTCTGCAAAGTTCTCTGATGGTTCGTGGTACCGTGCCAAGATTCGTCGCGCATCGCCTATCAAAAAAGAGGCCGAGGTCATCTTTATTGACTACGGCAATCAAGACACTATTCCATTCTCGAATTTGCGACCTCTCGACTCGAAATTCCGCTCACTCCCCGGTCAAGCACAAGAAGCACGTCTCAGGTTCGCACCGTCGTTGTTCTATTGGATGCACATTGAACGAGGACATAGTTTTGTGAAATTGGTGAACACCGATAGCGAATACTATCAAGAGGCGGTCGATCGCTTTCGCTCGCTTTGTGAAGGACGCCAACTTGTCGCCAACGTCGATCAAAGGGAAGGAAACATGTTGCATCTTCGGCTCATCGACCCCACCGATCCGGCCTCTGCACATAATCCGCTTGCTTGCATCAACGCAGACTTGCTCCGCGAGGGTCTCGCATCCATTGACCGGAAGAATTGCAGGTACCTTGGTGCGTATCCGCACGTTGTCAAGCACCTTCAAGAGTGCGTCGCAGCCGGCAAACGGGAGCGTTTAGGGATGTTCGAGTTTGGGGACATTGGGGAGGATGAGTAGGCGATGACAGTGTCGAGATGCGTTTTAAAAGTGCATCTAGCTAATCTGCCACATCTTTTTGATATGATAACTGGTAACAATGTTTGTCGCGGTTTGCGATGCACACCTCCATGGTTTCACAATAAGCACTGCGCTCCCAGGAGCCTCGTATCTCCAAGTCACGTATTTCGAGGGCGCTGTTTTCGCCTCCGCTAGTGGCGCAATTCGACTTTCCTTTTCGTTCACTATATCTAGGCGGCCAACTTGCTCGACGGGAATCGTAAATAGTCAGCCACGTCGCCGCCGGCGCATCGTGACAAGGGCAACAATCCTCACAAAGGGACTGGCCGGCTCAGTCCCAGGGTTTTATGCTACTTTGAGCTGATCCTCCAGCTAGCGGACCAAGCTCACTATTATCAGAGTCGTTAGTCTGACTTTACGAACTCCCATTCGGCTAACGCCTCACCGTGTACCACTCGCGACGCCTTCAACCTCACAGAAAGCACTCCTATGTCATCTACTCCCCCCAGCATCATCTCCAGTCACTGGTTGCTACCCTTTAGCACGAGATCTCTTCACCGAGTCCGCCTACGCAACATCAACTTCAGTCCCGTGCCTACTATTGGGATCCCATGATCACGAAACATTGACTGCTTGGCTGCAATACTTGCTCATGTCCACTTGATGTCATGTTTGAAAACTTGATCTATTCAGCTTGCGTGTTTGCAAAAACTCTCATAGGAATCGTTACTTTCTGTCTATTGATCTGGGGGTTCCTTGAACGGGTAATATGTCGTCTACTGGCATGCTTTGGGAGATTAAACGACCTCATGTGTTCAAAGTACTTTCTCGAAGGTTGGTCCAACCTATCGGGCCCCATGCTGTGCTCTTTCGTCGGCATGCTGTTGGTAGTAGATCTATTGGTGTTGTGGTCTGTCGGAGCACAGGATTCCATCTCGGCGAACGACTTTTACGAACAAAAGTTTTCATACACCAGTAAAGAGCATCGTCGCCAACCGAGAATTCAGATGGAGCCAAATCTACCTCAAAGCAAGTCTGTTCCTGCGAATCTAGCCACCGGAAGGCGCCATCAAGTATCGATTTCGGGCACAGGAAGCTACCAGAGTCACCTTTCCAGCCTTGGGCACCACCGTGTTCGCACCCACTCGGAGCAGATCTCGCTGGGTCCAATTGACCTGGGAGAAGATGACTTGGATGTACTAGAGAACGGTCTAGCCGAGCAGAGGCCTCGCGCGGGTCGACTTTGCCTGCTGAAGCAATTTAGCACGGATCCTGCCACCTTTTTGTTTGACGACCTTCGGAGAATATGTGGCGGGCATGTTTTGCGGCCGCGCGCGCTCCTTACACTCTACTGCTGTCTCTGCGTCGTTTTCTTGACGATCAAAGTCCATTCCTTTTTCTGGGAGGCATGTCGGGCGACCCGACCCCGCGGACTAGTTCCCAGCTTCGCTGAAGCCAAAGCTGACAGCCGCGATGCGTCATTGTCAGTGACATCGATGATGAATGTGACGCCATCCCAACGTCTGTCTATAGCATTTAGAGGACTTTCTCCCCGAGCGCATCTAGACACGTTTGTCTTACGAGCTCATCCGGGCTATGCAAGTGCACTAGCATCAGACCTGACTGCCTGTTTCTGGATCGAAGACGCTCACATCGAGGATGCCCTCTCATCCACCGCCGCATGGCCAGGTCCCGTCTCCCTCGTCGTCGTCACCACGCATGCACCCGGCTCGGCCGGATACAAGACTCTACTTGGCCAGCTCGTCACGACCGAGGCTTGGGTCAAACACCCGTCTGCCAATGCGTATGTGCACATGCTCTACGTACCCTCGGTCGCGGGCGGATCGTCGAACGCGTACCTCAACATGGCCCGGTTCTTTGCGCGCACGTCCCGCGTGGTCCTCTTCCCCGACGGCATTCCCAAGTTTGTACGCGCTGGCCATGCGCGTTGGCTCGACAGGGTTCCAGTTGATGCGACCCAACCAGTCTTGTTGAGCAACGCAACCCAGCGGGGCTCGTATGTGCCAAGGCTGGCGATGCTGGCGCCCGTCGTTCTCCCAAGAGACCATCCGGTCTGGTGCACGGAACGGCTTTACATGTTTGGATCGCGCGCGCTGGACTGGGAAGACTGTGTGTGGCAATTATGGCTCGAGAGCGCGGGGGAAGCGTCGTCGATCGCCGTACCGCACTTGCTGGACGGATCTGTCGGCAAGAACGCGACCGCGCTCTCGGTGCCGCCTCATGCGGTACGTCCGTCACCCACTTTGTGACATGTACCGAGTCATTATATACTGTTTGCCGTCTGCAGACAAAGATCCGACTTCGCTGGTCCGCTAGATACCGGTCGGAGGCATGCATGGTCGCCCTCAAAAGATCGCAAGCACAGGGATCATTGACAAGGACTGAAAAAAGGCATATGCAATGGAGGAAGAAATTCTGCCGCGAGGTAAGATCATGCACCCCGTCGTATATCCCCGTGACCCGAACCCTCTCCGTCTGGTCAGACTGGTGCGCTGGACATGTCCTAGTTTCCAACCCTGCATCACCGAGCCCCTTCGTTCACTGGAGTTTCAGAGTTTTTCGTCTACGTGATTTACTGTCACGAGTTTGCAATTATTTGAGCCTCCGCTTCCTCGTCGTCGATATCCATCCGAGCCTCGTTGGACTCCTCTCCCTCATCTTGGTAGGTTTCCCAGATCAGATCGAGCTCTGGTCCTTGGATCACCCTCTCAAGGAGAGCTCTAGCTAGCGCTGTACTCCCATCGTCAACAGACCTGTTCTTAGTGACATCGAGGCACGGACCTCCTATCGACAATAGTTTTTGTCTATCCTTGGCATCCAGCCAATAAGGCGGATTCGCATAACTGAGACGACCGAACGTGGGAATAAAGGAATGGATCAATACCTGGTGAGGCTCTGCCCGTGCGTGCAAAAGACGTTCACGCAAATCGAGCGTTGCATCTTCACCAATGACCAAATGATGGAGCAACAGCATGGCGTGATTCATAATGTGGATCGATCTGCGGCTCTTGGGGTCAGTTAATACGTCTTCTTGGACGGACGACTGGTGCACCTCGTGGCAGTCAGGGGATCATCAAAGACTATCTCATTTGCACCCCAAATGGGTGCGGCCAGATGGCAGAGGTAGAGAACGATCGACGGAATCAGCTCCTGAGATTCCACTAGGAGTGTATACACATCAGGGTGTATATTGGAAAGCATGCCAAAGAACGCGATAATGTGGCTCTTGAGTTCGTCTGCCTACAAGTACGAGCTGCGATGAAAAAGAACAACAAAAAAGAATCTCAACAACACACCTCGGGTCCTTGGCGGTCTGTATCGGTCAGTAGAGAGCACACGAGGCCGATTTGTGGATGATGCGCGGCACCCACGGGTTCGCCGCTGCTTCCCGTCGGGGCGCTTGCAGGCTGCTGTGACAGCAATAAGCGGGAGAGGCTCCGTCCTGAAATCACGTTGGCTGAGAGGCTGCTAGAACTGCATGAATCATACTTGTCGACAGCCATGTGAGCAGCCGCATGCTCCCGGTAAGGAACCACAGTGGGCGGTGTGGATGAAGCAATGCCGTGAGCAAGTATGGCATGCTCGGACATGTACTTAGACTGCATTTCACGATCAGAAATCAGCGTGCGGTCTGTCATAAGAACTTGCCTATCTTCGAGGTCATCTGGGATCCACCAGACTAGGGCCTCAAAGAGGGCCAATGTCTCTTTTCCAAGCGAGCAAAGCTCAGGAGGCTCATTTCCAGTTGTGACATCAAGTTGTTGAAGCTGGTCTCGGACGATGCTATGCAGGACTCCCAACACATGAGGTGTCTCATCGTGATCTGGAACACGTTGCAACGACAAAAGGGCACGCGTCGATGGCGACATGTACGCAAGTTTGGTAAGTAGGTTCAGAACGGCAGTCAGGGTGGTGATCTGCGGGGGCTGAGCGATGGCCAAATATACCGAAAGAGGGAGCAGACCAGATTATTCTTTGCTAGTAATTCTGTGATCTCACATAGTGCACAACAGATAACTCGTGCTAAATCATCAAAGTCCCTATCGGGATGAGCGGGAATGCCTCCAAGAGCATCGAATATGCGCATTAGCGCTGCACCATAGGACTTGACTTGACATGTGTCCGTCGGAGCTGCGCATACGAGCAGCTGTAGAGTCGGAAGTTCCGATCCCTGTATTTTATGTGTTAGCATGATATCATGGACCTATTGAATGTCAGCCCGAAAGGACGATAAAAGAGAGCGGGAAACACCAACGATAAGATTCCAGCTTGGGAGTGCCAGGGTAATATTTTCTTGGGACGACACAACCATAACCGGAGTCCCTTCATCCATCATGTGGATATCATCGACGGCAACATCAACTTGAGGTACAACATCCTCCACGGGACCTCCGACATCAAATGGGGTACTAAACGCTATCGGTTGAAAGAACTGGGTACCCGATTCCTGAGATACCAGACTAGTATCTGGCACGGGAGGCGGCGGCGGTTGCTGAGAGATGCGTATAGTCATGATCGCCTCAAGTAAACAAAGAGAACTCACGGAAGCGTCAGATGAGGTAGTCGCCTTCCCTTTGCGGCCCTCCATAAATTGGGAACGCGTAGTTCTGGTCTGGAATCCTGACGGGAGATGCGTCTCTAACACGGGAGTCTTCTTTGAATTCTCAAAATCTGATATGATGCCAAAGCGGGGACGACGAGGAGTCTCTGGTAGGGGCATGGAAGGGGCAGCAGAACCCCGCTGGCCTGGCTTCTGCCTTTGGGTGGGCAAAGGCTCTGCTGTTTGCGAGGCATCATTCTTCGGTAAAACAGCCGGAGTGTGTTTGCGCGAAGTGGTCTCTAATTCATGGTGCTAGGGAACAATTGATCAGTCGTCAAGGAAATAGACGTTCCTTACTCTAAAAGTCAACTCTGTTCTTAAACGTTCTTTATCGACCTCGAATTGTTTCTGCAACAAAACGTGCTTTGCATCGGCCTCTTCCTTTGCAGTTTTGAGCTTTACGACCTGGGCCAAGTGCTCTTGGGCTGTCTGCATGAAACCGATGTTTGTCATGTAAAAGCTCTGCTTCAAACAAAGTGCCGCGCGTACTTTCTCCAGACGCTTCCTGAGGATAGTCACCTCACCTTCCTTGGCAAATTTCGCCTCCCGAGCAGACTCCACCTCAACTTGGATCGCTTCATTCTTCTTCTGGAGCTATAAGAAGCGGTGTTCCTCAATTCGCACACAACCCCATTGTCCGATGCACAAATACCACACCTCATCTATTTGTTGGAGCAACTGATCGACATAACCGCCTGAAGCAGCCGCAGATGGAACCCTACTGACTTGTAGAGGAGGCCCTGGTGCTACCCGAGATATGTCCTGGGATGAGGCTGGCGACTGAGTGGTTCGCGTGCCACGCGCAGAAGAGGGCGGACGAGAAGAAACTTGAGTTACTCTCGCGGGACCTGTACTGTGCATGACAGGCGCAGAACCTCGGGGTGCAGGAGCAGCCGCCGTTGGTTGCGTCCCAGACCCCGCTTGCATAACGACGTTCGGACCTGGACCTAGAGCGATCTCTGACCGACCAGGGGGCCCCGACGGGTGTATTTGCCTGTCCCGGATGTCATAAGTACCATCTCGCCGAACAGAGATATCTGGAAGAAAGTCCTCCATGTCTTCCAAAGTGCTCGTGCAGCGCGTTCCGCCGGTAACCGATTGAGACTGCCATGGCCCCGTCGTCTTTTGACGCTTACTGGGTGGCGGCCCGGCGCTCTTTCTAGTTTGGGTACTGGTGGCATGTTTGAACTTGGATTCCTCCTCATCAAGAACAGCGAGTGTTTTGTCATCGAGTACCCAGTCGTCCGAGAAGTAATTGTCGTCGGAATCGCACATGGAAGCGCCACTATGGAGTCAGCAAGGTTGAAGAGAAAAAATACGAGTACGTGGGGAACGCTGGCTTTGTACTGGGATTCCTTGTTAGCGGTACCTAGATCAGAGATAATACCAAAACTTGTGATTTGGGCAAGCTGATGATCTAGGAGTTCTTCTGACCGTGAGAATCAAGACATGGCATACTCAAGCCCTCGCTTCCGATGTCGACATCGAGCTCTTTTTTTCCACCTCATCCATTGGAAGGCGTTTGGTGCTTCGGGTCACAAAGTTGGAGCACTTCTGTATAGAGTGCAACGCACACTCAAGCAAGACATGTTCCATCTTCAAAGAGAATTCGCTTCTAGGGCTTCTCCCTCTCACATAGAAGAGTTCGCCATTTTGGCACGCGCTACATCGGTCCCAAAATATACAGAGGAAAGGAGTGGCAATTTTATACAACAATGAATAAGAACAACCATACTATATCCACAAAGTGCCAACATAAAGTAGCTGATTCGCATCCTTGGTCCCAGTTTTGGATTTCTAAACTCTCTTTTAAAAATTTAGTTTCATCAATAATATCATGATAACTTACCAAGAATAATAATAAGGGTCTCACATATAGAAGATACAAATAGTAACAAAAAATTATTTAATCATTTAACTAGTTAAATTCTAGTCTCGGACTCTTTTCCAACCTGTCGAAACAGAATGGTGTATGCACGCAACTCAGCTGATGATGATGATGCACTCTAAACAATGAATATTGGAACCACTGAATTTGCGCGCAATTACGCGATGATGCTTCGTTGTGAGCATGTAAATATCAACCCCCGTGACGGAGCGTGACGGCGTACTGATGTGTTTGCACTCGTCATATGTTACAAGACGCATTCGTGCAAGTCTCACGCTCCCCACTCTTGCCGAAAGTTCCAGAATGCGCTCAAACTTCAGGATCATATAGGACAAGTCGATAGTGCGATGCGTTCAACTCACCGGTTTTTCCGGTCTTGACTCTGCAAACGGCTCGGAGACTCGGTCCATGGCCATAATGGAGTCATAGCCAGAATTGCTGGAGGAAGGTAGGACGTAAAGAAACAATATTCGTTATCTAGTGATCCGGGAAAATATGCAAGTCACGCAAATGCTACGATCATGGTTGCATTGCATCTGCGACTAAAAGGTTGGTGTATAAATGGCTCAATGTCGTCAAAGTACATAAGGTCGTCAACGCAGATACGGAACCTGGATTTGGTGGACGTTGGGGAGAGCAAAGTGTGCCCAAGATACCACCGCCAGGTCATGATGACTAGCATGGGCCTTGACCAGAAGTGCAAAGTCGGGAGGTGGATGCGGAGAACCGCAGTAATCGCTACCGAGCGAAATGGCTGTACTGATGTGCCAATCGATTTGCCTGTGCCAGTGCGACAAGGCGGCGTTTGTTATCCGACATAGCGAATCTTGATCGCACTATTCCGGTTCCGGCTTTCTAACGCTGTCGGGTCAGGTGTCATCCAAGGGTCAATTCGCCTGATATCATTAATAGCTTACCCTTCAACTCTTCTGCCTCTTGATTCTGCTCATAGTTCAGAACTAGGCGTTTCAAGTGCTGTTGCTCCTCTTTGTCTTGAAGTTGCGCAGAACGAGTATGCACTGCAAGGGCAGATTCTGCCGGGATGGGTAAAAATCGCATCTATCAAACAAATCAATTTTGATTTCCTCTTGTTGATTTAGCTGACAGACCTGTTGCTTGTTGCCTCTCTTCGTGATCACCGTAAAGTTCATTACCGAGTCGCCATTAGCTGCATTGCCTTCGCCGTCAGCATCGCCCTCGTTATCGTCCACACGTCTTTTTCTGGCGCCAGGTGCCAATACAGCAGTATCCCACCACGCCGTCTTCTTATCAATCTTCTTTGACTCGGCAGACGAATCCGTAATGATTTTAGCGAGCTCTTTCGCAAACTCCGCATCAGCTTCTTCTGAAGGGCCAAGGTGCTCCTGAGCGGAGAGCACCACAACAGGTTCTGGTGATGGCGCCCGCTCTTCTGCCTGTGAAAAGGCGTTTCCCACTGTCTTCTTGAGAACGCACAAAACAATACTCACTGTAGATTCCTGGCCAGCTGTATCGTCGTCGTCTTCGTCGTCTTGCTGAGGCCGTTCACCGTCATCCTCACTGTCCTCACCACTATCACCCTCGATCGTCACTTCGATGCATGCTCAGCCAGGAAAAGAAAGGTTACAGCGAGTTACTCACATCCAGCATTTTGCGCGGCGGCATTGAACATTTCATCGACCACCGCGGCAGCTTCCTCGGCAGATTTAGGCATTACTAGCTTTGGTCGAATGGCCTGCACGACGCTAAGTTTGTTGTCAAGCAAGTTACAGACCTGCTTACGTCAAGCGAGTCTGACAGCATAAAGTCCACATCCATAGGCAGTTCTTCTTTACACAAGACATAATACTGAGAGGGGTGTTAGCGTTTCTGCAAGTTGAGCAGCAAAGATCGATTACCTGGAAGAATGTCAAAAAGTTATCAAGCTTTCTCTTCTGACTACCCCTGTCAAAGCACATGCCAACGGTGTCTAACATCGCGCAGACCAAGCGAATCCTGAAAAAATCATCCGGCATATCAAGTGGGCAGGGCTGACGCGGCAATGGTTGACCGTCAGCTAGGAGGTCGCATGAGCTCAGAGAATGCAGTGCAAATGCAACCAAGACTGACGGTGTCCAAATGTTGCGAGAGACCATAATGTGTCGAATATCAGGCTAGAGCCCACCAGGCGATAGATATACAGCTCTCCAAGGAACTTTATTGTTGCTACTCGTTGCTGGTTCGTGCTGTATACGTTCTGTTCTAATCCCCGACGGATGTCTTCTAGCACTTGGTCTACGACGGCTATGGCGAAAGCAGGATGATAGCGCTGTAGGTCGTACGTCAACATCGCGAGCAAACTGATGTTACTGTATTTGATTTTCCATGGCTTCGTGAAAACTTTGTGTAAAGTACGCTGTACGACGGAGTCGTCCCAATCCAGTTTCCGAACGAGTTTGAGTACTTTGTCGATGGTCCTCTTGGCAAGAACATCGAATATAAGGTGGCGAATGAAAAGCTCAACCGGGGTACGTTCTTTCTCAACACGCGGTGCACGCTCCGGCGGATTGCACTGGATAGATACTTAGTAGCCCGTTCCAGATAGACCCCAAATGCAAACCTGGTAGTAGGCATTCTCAAGCAGAAGAATCTGCCTCTGATCAAAATGTTGCATGCTTTGTTTACGCTTCATGAGCTCGAGCTAGAAAACCATCCTAAGCTACCGGCAGAATGACGCCGAACACAACAAAACCCGTACCATCGTACTGAACCTTTCCCTGGTGTCCTCACTTCGCAGAAGGAATCGCCCACATCCTTCAAGCAGAAAGGCTACATTCTCTACATTCGTGCCAGAGAAGTCGTCGAGACAAACTTTGAACATGTGCAATATCAGGTGGGATGGCACGATGCGGAATTTTGTCAAGTTCGATAAAAAGATGATATTCTATTTGAGAGAGGGGTTAAATAGCCTGCCGTCATCACACGAAACAACGTGCCTTCATTCGTGTCTCGGCAAGTTCTTTGATCACGTTCTTTTTCCTCTGAAGATATCGAAACTCCTCGTCCAGCTTAACCAATTTATAAGCGCTTGTCCAATGAATAGTTACTACGAGCTGGATGGGATGACTTACGGAAGCGACTAGCTCCGACCCTATGTCTGACATATACTTGTTGAGGGTGGCAACTAGCCTCGAGTAGTGAGGCAGAAGGTCGGTTCTATTCTTCGGAACGGTGGTTAAGAACTGGTCTATACTGATTAATCTGCTCAAGAAGCATTCAGAACCTGGAAACTCACTTTGATAAGCCTCTTTCTGGCGGCTTTGGAATTGAGGAGAGCAAAATCTACAGCAGCTTGATCGATCATTGCCCTGTTGGTAGCATCTGGGAGGCGTGCCAGAAGCGCAGTAAGGAGCTGTGAGGGACCTTGGGGTGCCAATTGGGGGGACGCAGGATTTGAAGATTTGGGTGTTCCTGGTGTGGGTGTGAGTGCGCTAAAGATTTGGTGAGATGTGTACTTCCGGTAAATGTGCGTTAAAGCTCGGCTCGGCTTACCCATCTTCGTCCTTGGCGTTGTCAGCTTCTTCTTCTGGATGAGCATTCCCATTAATATGTGTACCCTCACTGGCCTTGAGTCCCTCGAGCTCTTTTTCCAGTTTCTTCACTTCCGCTTCGGCCTTTTCTTTCTCAACCTTTTCCTTCTCTTCGTCGACTACACTGTCGGGCTGTTCTTCCGATTCAATGCCAAGAACACTCTTGGGTACGAAATCCTTCAGGTCTTGAATGTCTTCAAAAAACTTTCGTTCTTCCTCGTCTTCCCACTTGCCGCCAGAGGCGAGCGTGATGTCTTCCAATTCATCTGCGGGTATTCCGCCAACATTTGTTCCTATTTGGATCGAGTCCGACTTCTGAGAGGCTGTCGGGAGTGCTGGCATAGGAAGATAGAGCAGCTCAGAGAGGCTGGAGCCGCGTCGTCAACGGTAAACATGGTGTCAGGAAAAACACATACGTTTGGCAATTCGCGAGAAGCTTTTCGTATCCCTTGGTCATCTTCTCGTATGCTTGTTGCCGGTCTTCGAATATCTCACCGGAACGAATGTACGCCTCATGATTGCGGCGGTCCTGTTCTTGGAGGCGCTATATATAACCTAAATTGGGGCACGGGTGATGTGGGAGGAAAATGGGTACACGTACCTTGTGTTCCAAAACGAGTTTCTTGGACACATTGTCAAAGTACCCTTCACACATGCGCTTGAACCGATCACGTATGTCCTGTTCTACGAGCTCTTCTTCTTCACTAAGAAGTGGGGGAGAGTTTTCCTCAGTTTCGCTTGTCGTGATAGAGGACAGAGTGCCAGGTTCCGAGTCGCTCGGTATTTGTTTGGATTGTGCGGGCACCAATCCAAGATACGGGCGAGCATATGACTTGAGGAACGTCGAAAGCAAAGGAAGAGAGGATAGAGTTGGATCGTTTGATAACTACGTCGGACATCAGTACATGCCCGTGGAGCAAAGCAAGACATGTTGTACCAGTTCCTTGATGGCCTTCATAATCCACTCGCCACCGCTCCTTGTCGGTGAATCCCTGATAATACCCACAAGTGCAAGTTCGGCGCATACCCGAAGTACCGGTCGTTGGCGGGTAATTCTCGCCGTATCTTCCTTCTCACGCTGATCTGGAGGAAGGGCGGAGAGGGTGTTCCTGGAGGGGGCAGCGATTGCAGAAGCCAACATGTCCACCAAAGTAGGGGTGAACGAGGTCGGAAACCGTCTATGGAGGGTGCATATGACCTGGATTCATGTGAGTACGACGTCCAATACCCAGACAATCTGAGATCGGCACACCTCCACCGCGGCCCAGACGTCCTTCTCCGTCTTGCACCGCGCGATGCCGTCGAGCGTAGCGCCGGTTATCTCGTCGATATATTTCTCGAGCGAGAGCGAGTCAACATCTTTGACGATCTGGTCGCGGTTATCTGCGCCGATGGACTGGCGCATGCGCTTGATGAGCGCGGTGTGGCGCTTGAGAGACGAATCAAGCCTCGAAGACTCTGTGGGAGCTATGAGACATGGTACCCGTTGGACAGTGGCGACAGACCTGGGGTGTCGAGGTCGAGGTTCAATGCTCTGAGCCTCACACGCCGTGCATGGCGGGCTTTCTCCTCTTCGACCTTGGGCAAGGACGAGGGATCCATCGAGAGACTGGCGGTGGCTGCGTAGGGACAACGGTGTCAACTTGTGCCAACTTGCCTCTTTGGGACATGTACACTTGCCTCCGCCCACCAAGTACTTGGCCACAAAAAGGAGTACTTGACATGAGAACACGGATCAATAGCCTGCCCTTTTATGCAGAGTTTTCACTTCCCTGGCCATGCGGATGAACTGGA
>JBBPKE010000255.1:0-12287 GCA_038089095.1 Tylopilus orsonianus | reverse complement strand
AACTCCCTCTACCGGCTCTGTGACCATTCTTGACTCTCTTGATACTATTACCAGGCCAGACCACACGCTCCACCCCAGATTGAAACACCACGCGAACGTCAACGTACCCTCGCAACCTACACGCTACGACATCATTGGCCGCTTCGTGCTCCGACCACACCTCCCGCTGTCGTTTGTGTCGGAGTCGATGTCTGTTTCATCTCCGAATGTTTTTTTTTCCTCCAGCTTCACGAAGGTTTACGGTTGCGCGGATCGCCCGCGGATCAGGCGAGCAAAGCTTATTTCAGGTCTAGTTACGCGAGGAAGGGTACATTCGCGATCTTGAGGTATGAAATACACTGCCCGACAATACTGAGTAAAAGCAGCCGACGCCGAACCAGAAAGACAGGTTGAAACACGCGCGAAAAACGGCCGAAAACTGAGCGTCAAGTACAACTAGTGTCAGTTAACGTTTAAAATATAAAATAATGAAGTAAGTATGCAACGGGGCAAGGAGATCAGATGAAGCAGCGAAGGGACTCGATAAGAGGACGAGGTGGGCTAGAATCGTCCACATACAATAGCAGAAGGGTTCGGGGGTGCTGTTTACTGCGCGCTGTCCTCGTTAACGGGATAATTGATTTTTCGTTGTCGTTCGTCGCCCTGAGTTGATAAACGGTTGGTACGTTGATGAGAAGTCGTAGCATTCAAGAAGGTCTTTGGGTACCCTGTCCCGCCGTTTATACCTGGCACAAACAGGGCACCGCGATTGTAGGAGCTCCGTTCTTTTCTACGCATGTGTGTCGGCTTCGGGAACTCCTCTGGGAGTCCTTGTTCCGGACCTGGATCGGAAAAGAATATCTTTGGACGCCACTCCTCACGCTCATCCATGATGCAAGAATTCTTGAATTTTTCGACAAGTGCTTCTTTTCCCCTGTCAGTGTCATGGCCGTTTTAGCGACGTCAGACATTTTGGCGCACAAAGACCCACTGATAATTTGCATAGCTCATTTGCAACACTTTCTCACTGGAGTACATGTTCCTGTCGCATAATATAATGATCCGCTCAAATGCTGGCATGACTCGTGACTCACCACTTTTCACCCAACGTCGCCTTCGCGAACCGCAAGAGATCCGCCACACCAATAAAGTTGACAAATGCATATCCCACATTGCACCCTGCCGAACGAGCGACATCAATCCGACGAAGCTCATAGTAGTAACTAATTCGATTCGTACCGTTCTGAAAGTCCATCCGCAAGTAGAGGAAGTCGATGCGCCGAGGACAAATCTTGTTGATGTAAGCGATCAGCTCTTTATCAGTCATTTTATTTGGAATGTTCTTAATCATGACCGTGGTTCGCGTGTCAAGGCCCTGTTCGATTTTGCGAATGTCCAGTTGATTGTTCTCTGGAGGAGCCCGCGGAGAAGCCGGATACGTCGTGGGATATGCACGATTGGGGGTAGTGCCGTACGGATGAGCGGCAAGGGACGAAGACGCATGTGGTGGATAAGAATAGGGAATAGCCTGGGAGGTAGCTCCATGATAATACCCTGGGGAGGGCGAAAATGCGGACCATTGCTCAGGAAGGACGCCTGGCGCGCTCCACGCGACCCAGGTGCCTGTTGATGCATCCCAGCATATCGAAGAGCACATGGGCAGCATGGGCGACTGTGAGGAGATAGGGTATTGCATACCGTGAGCAAGAGGCGGAGAGGTCCAAGGCGGCTGCATAGAGGTATCTGCAGAGTATCGGTCGGTATGAGTGAAATACTCATGTACAAATTGTGGCTGGGCCCCAGGACATTGTGGTGCGCACAGGTCAGTCGCGCCACCAGCCACCTGAGAGACCTCAAAAGGAGAAACCTGTGAGCGATCAAAGGCAACGGAATTCATGTGGGCGGTTCGCATGTAATCCGCGTCAGCCACCCCGTGATGTGGGCGAGGTCGAACAGCGTCAAAAAAGAGATTGTTCGATCCACGTCTCCCAAACTGATCGAGGGCGAAGGAGCTAGTGCGCTCGAGAGGGCAGTCAACAGGGAAGGCTTCGTCCGTGGTAGGCTCGATGCTGTCCACAGAATAACGAGGGGGGGGTTTCTGGCGATCAGGAATAGCTGACTTATGGCTGCTTATAGCTGGACCTGCATTCAGGCTAGTGGCGTTGGTTCCTCCGTGTTCGCAAGACCTCGGATAGTCGCTGGGACCAGCGTCATTCAGAAGAGGGAAGGGAACGCCGCTCGAGGCCGTGACCGTCTGCGACTGAGACAAGTACGTGGAGGCCGTGGGCGTCTTCGGCTCCGCGGCATGTCCACCCCCGAGATGACCTTCCAAGCCAACCAAATCTTCTTTTTCTAGATCCCGTGGCCCGCTCGACGCACCACGTAAGACATTTCCCTGGACGAGCCGGAGTTTCATGTTGTCCACTACCCGTCCGTTCAGACTTTCCCATGCTAATTCTCCCGCGCGAACGTCGTAGTACTCGACCATGAAAAGCTGAGGAGTGTACGAAACAGTTAGGCGTGAATCTACGGGACGGAAAAACAAAACGGGAATAGCCTGGAATCGGGAAAATAGCTCGAAAGTAATCGAAGGGCTATGGCATCGGGGTCCATATGCCGTATGCATCTAATGATATCCTTCAAAGTAAAGCGTACCTGATTACACTTCTCTTCATCCTCTTTTAGGAGGCGAAACGACTTGAGTTCGCCGTACTTCGCGAGCACACTCTTGAGTTTAACGGGAACGAAGAACCGAACTCTGCTCCAGCCAGAGCAGTTTTGATCGCGCCCTGCTATCATTCCACCCACTGACACGCAAAATGACCCCTCCGTGCGTGTCATGGCGGCTGATGCTGACTGACCGAGGAGCTGGTGAGAGAAACTGAGAACGCTTGGTATGGGATACCGAGACGAGCCTACCTGTAGAAAATGGTCTGGAGCTACAAACAAGCAAGTCAATGCATCTACCCATGGCCTTGCCATCGCGTCCTCACAAGAGGTTCTCTGTTTGTCGTCCACGTCAGGGCCGTGATGTAAGCGTGAGCCGTTCGTCTCTATGAGGCATTTGACTCTTTCCGCGTCACGTATGTCGTAGAACGCGAGGATAATCGCACGTTTTTCTTGAAAGCGATAATAGATGGTCTGAATAATGTTTCCAGTGTTCGAGGTACCCTGCAGATTCGCCCGGGCCGGGGGCGAGTCACCCAGACGCGCTGCTAGCGAGTGGAAATATGGACCAATTACGTCGTCGGGGAGATCATTTGGAACATTGCCAATCTATTTGCCATCATCAGTCCAGCCCGGATGAGACGCAGGATGAAGTTCACAATCAAGAAACGGCTTTCAGCAGAGTCACTGGAAAGAAGGTTTTGAGAGAGACAAGCGGATGGCTCGTCGCTGTGGGCACCTAGGTCTGCTGAGTCTGGATCCGTGCCGTCACTTTTGAGTGACGATGCGGGGGTGAGAGGCGGCGTTAGATAGTGCTGATTCTTGGACTGCTGGTGGGAACGTTTGGTTGTGTAGAGGTCGCCGTCTTTTGTCGAAACGGTAGAGGCTAACTTCACCGGACTGAGGGGCGTGGTATGAGACGAAGACTTGTGTCCGGTTGGCTGTGGACGCGTCGGTTGAGGGTCGGAAGAAAAGTTGCGTGCGCTGTGTCACGTGTGAGAGACCCGGAAACAGGACGACACGTCTGGACGGACCGCAAATTTGGGAGGGAGGGAGAGGGTTGGAGGCGGGGAGGACGACTGGTGCCGTCTGCTGCAAAGCGCAGCGAAGCAGACATGATGGGGGAAAAGGATGAAGCTCGAAAAGGTGTCTCCGCACGCAAACGATGGTTTAAGAAGGGAAAAGGAGAAGCTGGTGGATAGAAAAGGAATATTGGGGGAATTGGATAGGCTGAACGCGCGATTAATTTGATGGGCCGAATTGACGTACAGAGAAGCGATGCCGCAAGAAGAGGTAGGATCTCGTCTACCTCCGCGCATGCACGCGGGACGGAGAATATGGAACAGGGGGGGGGGGGGGTTGGAGCCAGAGTCAGCAAGCGGGAGACATTGACAGACAGAACACTCTATGGCGATAAGAGGGGCCAGAAAATGGAGCAGACACCACAGGAGAAACAAACTGGGATACAAGGTGCACGGGACGAGTTGCACACCGGTTGGAGAAGTGCGAACACACCACACACAATATAGCCACTGCCGTGCACGGGGTGATTCTATGGCGGTTTCTGGTCTGATTGACGGTCTGATCAGAGTGGCAGACACGAAGAGGACGATCGGTGGTGACGCAAGGATGGAAGGGCACGGCTGACAGACAACGGGCTATCAAAGCAGCGCTGATCACCACCGAGGACACTCGTTCCGGTGCGAGGCTGCATGGTTCGGTAGATCTATGCTCGTTCAGATGCCCGGTTGCACAGACGGCGGCGACAATTCTCAGTGCAATCCTCCTCAGGGACGTGTCCGTGGCTATCGCAGCGCATTTTGGATGACGCAAAATGCCACCCAATTTCTCGATATCAATTTCATTTATCAGAAGAAGCGCCGACCTGTTACAAATATGCCCACCTTACGCAAGCACAAAACTCCCTATCGTCGTGCTTCCGTGGACTTGGGCCTGTCGCGCCTGGCCGCAAGACGGATAGGCAATCGGATAGACCCCCCGTGCCAGCAACATCAAAATAGGCCCATGGCCCGTCTCACGGTGCATTCTATTTTACGACGGGCGGACAGTGGTCGTGAAAAGGAACGTTCTCCCCGGGGAAATGGCTAACCTAACTTGTGTGCGGGGATCTCATCGCGCACCTGCAGACAACATGCAGCCGCAATCACCAATAAGTCATTCATGCGTCTGCGTGGTCAATTCAGACACGTGCTCTCCTTGGAGTAATTGGTCCACCGCACCTCGTCGACTCGGAAATTAAAAACAAGCCGCCGATACTGCGTCGCTCGGCGACAGCGCGAGGACGGCCGCGCCAGAAAAACAAGCGGCGCCTTGAAGTTCAACTAGCCAATCAGTCCTGCCGACGAGCTCGATGGACAAAACCAAGACACAGGAAGACGACGTTTTCCTTCGAGTCTGCTTTTGACACCGACAACCCGGTTTGCTTAGTAATGTGTCACTTTCAGGTGAATAGGTGCAAACAAAACCTTCACTTACCGCCATCAACGTTTCAACAGCCAAAGGATCGGAGAGATGCCGTTCTACAAGATGCTATGTATAGCCGCTCACTTTAGAGAATATGTACGTGCCTCGTGTCTCCAAGTGCAACGCTCGTCGTGTTGCTTCGAATCAGCTAACCAGACGCGCCAGAGACACATCAAGGACCTGGTGACAATGTCGGCGCGCCATGTAATGGATCAGGGTGGGGTCGTTCGGAACATCGAGTACTGGGGAACCCAGACGCTACCGCAAGTGATGAGGAGACACAAAAAAAAACACAACGTTGGAGAGTGAGTCAGGCATAAGTGACCCGCTCCCGTCTCTGATTGTATATCCCAGCTATTGGACTATGTACTTTGACACGTCACCAGGGATCCTCAATTCTTTGGCTCTTAAACTGCGGCAAGACCCTCGTGTCATACGCTGGACCATGCTGAAGCAAGGCGAAAAAGCTCAAGACATAGTCCTACCTAGGGAGAAAACTGTCATGAGAATGGACTACTTAAAGCCACATAAAGAGAGCTCGTGGTCAGATGTTGGCTTTTTTTAAGTGTCAAGTTTGTTCGCATCGTTCGCGCGCCACGCTCCATATATATTGCATACACATAATACCTCCCGGCTCATTGGGTTACAGAATTTGACCTCCAAGGATACTGAGGTTTCCGCCGAAATGGTTCCGTTCAGATTATTCCTACAATCAGGCTTTGCAGTGTGTCGTTTATGTTATTGAACACGCGTTTCCGCAGGTACGGTCTAGGCTGCGATCTGCGATCTCGCCCGGTCTACCACACCGTATAAGCTTGAGACGACCTCGAGGTTTCGAAGGTCTTCGTTTGCTTTTTTGTTTTCTTGGTCGCCATCAGGGCCGGGTCGCCTGATCAGCAGCGCTCGCATTCCAGCGGCCCGTGCTCCGTAATAATCGCTTCTGACGATCACCAACAAACCGAGCAAGGGATCAGAGTAAGCCTACCATTGAAGCTCATCGCCAACATGTACAGCCTGGCCGAAATGAGTTGTAGCTCCTGGACCTCGTTGCAGGGCACGTCGGAATATCTCTATGTCAGGTTTCTCGATCCCTTCCTCTTCACTCAGGACGAGAGGATGTAAAAAGGAGGATACCCCAAGGTCGGCGAGAACGAGACCTATGGAAACATCAACAGAGCCGAACGCTATAGTGACCAGAACATACGCATTCTTGCGTCTGAATTGCTGATCAGCGCCGTGCGAATATTCATTTCCTGGAGTTGACGCACTGGGATATGGGTCAGAAATGCCAGAGGATGACAGGGCCGTTTGAGCTCACGACGTACGTACGGGAAGCACATCATCAAAGAGCTTGTAGCCTTCGCTGGAGCTGAAGCGGTCCATAAGCCGGGATACGATTTCTTCCAGGGAAGCTTCCACGGCTGCATGCATCCGGTAGGCCCATGCGTGTTCAATGTGGAGACGAACTTGTGGCCACACCTTGGGGGTCAGCGCCTGCTCCCAGGGCTGTCCTCCTGATGACCTCCGACCACCATCCGCGCGCACCGAGCTGGCCGTGGTAGGCGGGTTTGTCTGCTTGCACCTGCTTGAGGCCTCGAAGCAGGTAGGTCTAGGGCGCCGGAGAGGCCGTGGGACTCACTGGCTTTGAACGAGCGTTGGAGGGTGCGTGGGCTGAGGACGCCGAGGAAGGGAGCAAAGACCTCCGAGTACTGGACGTAGATGGGCCGTCTTGGTGTGATTAGGGTATGGAGGGCATCGAACGTGACGAGCTTAATCATGAGTAATTAAAAAGGAGTGCTGTGGGGGTGACGGGACGGCGTGGCAAGTTCGACAGACAGGCAGCACTCCCGCAACTTTGTCTGCTCGTCCCAGAACTCGAACTCAGCACCCGCCAGCGTCGTTGTCTGGTGCACGCTGCGCAGTCGTGTTTGGCGCCGATCTGGACATCCGGCGAAGTGGTGAGCAGCAGGTATCTTGCACCGGGCACACGCCGCAGGCGCCAATCCCCGACGTCGTCCTTCCTCGTTGCTCTCTCTCCAAACGTTCAACCATGTCTAATGCCCCCGCCCTCGATTCACAATCGCTACGCCGCACCCAGTCGACCGGCGACATCCCAACTATAACACAGCCCGCCCGCGTTCGCATATCTGCGTCCCATCGTCGCTCCGCCCAGCGCGGTCTCGAGACCGTCCCTTCCTCCCCCGTAACTAATGCTGAACTCGCAGAGTAAATCATAATTTTGGTCTTCCTCTTCCTCGATCGCTGATGGTGTCCGCAAGACTGACGTCTTGGCCTAGGCAGGCCGGCCAAACCCCTAGCGGCGTCCAGCCAGCGCTGCCTGACCAGCAGCCTTCGAGGTCGTTCTATCAGAGGCTGAAGGACTTGTTGGGCATGGGGCCAGACGCATCTAGGACCAGAAAAGCTTTGGTGTCGCTAGTGGGAACATTGATCTACAACTTCCTCCAGGTGTGTTTCCCCGTACCTCGAGACTTCCTTCTTACTCTACCGCAACTACCAGGCTACCGCCGTCATAGCCCTGCTCAGCGTTGCTTCAGTGATGAAGAGCCCCCAGGATCTTCTAATCGATCAAATCCACGCTTGTGGGCGGCCTCTGGTTGCCTGGAATTGTCTTTGGCTGGTGCGGCTTGCATTGTCGTCCGGTTTGACGTATTGGAACTACATCCGGGTGCGGGCAGCGTAAGTTGATCGTTCTCCCTCCATGCGCCGTGTTTTCTCATTGGGATGCAGCGATAACGCACCAAGAGAAGACTCCGAGTCAACCGCACAGCCAGGGGAGACACAGCCCGCGCGCCCTAGTGACCCGAGACATCGAAGACAACAAGACAGGGGGACATCCACCGGCTCCAGCACAGACGACCCCCCTGTACCCTACAACCATATCTATGCGCGGTTCGTCGACCATGTCCCGCCCACTGTCGAAGCTGACTGGATGCTAGACTGTCCCTCTTTTTGTCCATGTTCACTCTGACGTGGTTCTTAACTGCCCACATTCTCGAATATACTTCAGTAAACACCTGCCGTCTCTCCGCCCCCCTGGTTTGGTGGCTCACTTTTGGAATTTTGTGTACCATGTATTTGCTCGTTTTGGAAGTCGTTCTCTTCGGTTTTCTTGTATTCATGGTTTTGCCTTTTATCATGGTTAGTCTCGCAACGACATTGATTCTGCGTGAAGCTGAAATTACCTTTTCGAAGCTCTTCTACAGCATCATATTACTTTGCCTGGGTCGTCATCCGCTACAGAATCCACATTACATCAAACCCGATATCGGGAAACTCCCCAAGTCACTCGTCGACCGTATCCCCCTCGTTATCTATATCCCACCTCCTCCCGACGATGCGTCAGCCCCCATTTCCTTACCGAAGCCTATTCACACATATCCTCCAAAACCCCCTGTGCCTACCCCAAGAAAAAGATTTGCATTTTTCCGTAGAAAGACTGCGAAGAAAGACAATGTGACGGCTGTCGACGCCAAGGACCGCAGCGCTAAAGTAACCACCCCTGATACGATCAAAGAACCCGAAACATGGGAGGATAACTGGGAGCAATGCGACTATCCCTTTGTCAGGCTAGAGGGAAATCGTGCTGCGTGTGCGATATGTTTGATGGACTTTGAAGAGCCGAAAAGGCTCTCTGCGGTTCATCAGCAAAATCCCGACAAGGGCAGTGCAGCGGTTGTCCCGCCGTCACCTCATGCAGAGGAGGCGGAGATCCCGGTTGAAAATATCACCGAGGAAGAACGAGATGGACTGCCTCGACTCGAAGATGCTGGGGAAGGCCCCCAGCCATTACGTCTACTGGCATGTGGTCACGTCTTCCACGTGAGTACCTCGCGCCATACACTACATCACTTCTGAATCGCTGAGCAGAAAACTTGCATTGATCCATGGCTAACTGACGTTTCTGGCCGATGTCCGGTTTGTCAACGTCGTGTCGAGATTGATGAAGAACCACCAAAGAAATCTAGGCGGAGACGACGTCGTTGATCCTTTGGCTTTGCTTACAAGAGGAAGATACAGTATTCAAGGTAGCGATCGTAATGTAATATTCTACATATTGGACGAACTGATACCGTCACCCCGCACCATGTATTTGCACTATCGACATTCTTTTGGACATGCACTCCTCGCGAGCACGGGATTGACTTGGGCCGGCTTACCTCATGCAATGAGAGCCCCTGAAAGCACCGCTTAATAAGTCACTCTCGTCTGCGTTGTCAATCTCCGAGTATGCTTATTGCATACCACCAACCCGTTAACAATGCCACGAGCAAACACCACGCAACATGAGGACCCAGAGAGTGAATACACCCTACCCAATACGACAGTAAAGCGATGGTATTTCTTGTCTCATGGTCTCACTCATCATCACGCAGGATCCGCCGTTCTCTCACGGATTTTTTGATACGGACAGGGAAACAGTTGCCGCCAGGAGGATCTGGCTCAAGATTAGTCTTGCAGCTGTCGTGATACTAATATTCATCATATTTGCGATCTTGTCAATTTATTGGGCAGCTCTTGGTAGGTCTTCGGGAAACATCCATAATTTATCTGGGTATGTCGTAGTAAGTGCTCTTAAAGGTCACATACCAAGGGGATCCGCTGAGAAGTCTACTACAGGATTTTGACGGGGGACTGATTGGCCATACGGTGACGCAGACATTTTCAAGCACGCACGGCCGAGAGCAACTATCATGGTTAGTGCGAAATGCCTCAGATTTTCCAAACGGACCAGTGGATGTGCAGGAAGCTCTTCTGGATCATCGTTGTTGGGTGGCCGTGACTGGTACACTTTTTTCTTTCCCATTTGTGGCCTGAAGTCGCTCAACACTTCGTTCTCAGTTAACCCCAACACGACCTCCAACCTGCTCAGCGCAATAAACTCTACCGATGCAACATATAACACCTCTCAGGCAATCAGTGCATACCTGACCAGCGGAAGGAATGAAGCTGTTTAGTGAGTGTTCACATCTTGATATTAGTAGTAACACTTGCTGATGACCCTCTGTCAGCCGTACCATCATTACCCCCATGGCAAGTGTTATGTTCTACGCCACGGACATCAGATGACGGCTTGATCCTAGACGAATGCTATCCTCACGAACACTACGCAGACGTTCGGCTTAGCATTTGCGAGGCAATTGGCGTTTTTGCCAAATCTTTCCAGTTTGATAAATACCGCACCGTCCCTTGTGACTTTACCTATTTACTTTGCGGTGTACGACATCAGGCCGTTCGACGTTCCTGTGTACGTTTTTATCGTATGCAAGATCTGTATCACCGATTTTTTTTCCAGGGCATCCGCCGTTGATTTCGTCGGACTTATCTATCTCGTGATTCTTGCGGTAAGGTTCACTTTACCATGCTCTTAAGCATGTTGGCTGATTACTGCAAAGTTCTTCTTAACAGTGAGTCCAACCTGGCAAACCCCCACAGAGAACATTGATTCCATTCCTTCAGAATAACCTTTTTGTTGCAAACGCTCAAAGTGGTTTCGGGAGGCGTCTGACGCTGGGGTCATTAATTTTGATGCGCTTGCTCTGGCCCTTTTTCCTGTACTTCTTCGTCTCGGTGAGCAGATTGTCAAACGCTCTTCTCTAAACTCCAGATGTTGCAGTTGGTGTATGCGTTGTTGAGTCTGGCCTTTGGCGTTCCCTTTGGACGATAGTAAGCCCATTTCAATGCCTTGAGAGCACGTACTGACCCTCACCCAGCTATGATGCTGGTTTCGTAATTTATTGGATGATGTCCTGGGTGGCGATGGCCTCATTGCACGTTTCGTGATCGTCCCAGTAGCTGCCGTTCTCACGCGTAAACAGGGGCTTCGCTTTAGAGTCTATGATTACCGTGATGACAATGAAGTTCGTTCCGATCTTTCTTGTCCTTTGGATCATCGGTAGGTCGTCGTGTTTAAGCAGCTGTATAGTAACTCATGACCACAAACACTGCCTCTAGTCAATGTTTCTGTGTCATATTATCCTATCGAAGTGCTTCCTATCATATTTCGATATGGGTATGCGATGCCATTCTACAACGTCTCAAATACAGTCCGTACAATTATCTTCAACACCAAGAATCAGAGTACGTCAAACACTCAGGAAAAAAAAGCCCTGATTATGACCCATGTACTCAGTCGGTCTCAACTTTGGCGTACAGTTTGCGTGGATTGCGGTTTCGTGCCTCACACTGTCAGTTTTCCAGTGGTTTGATCGAAGGAGGCAGGTTCAAGAGTGGCATCAGTCGTTGAGAAGAGAAAAGCGATCATAAAAGATCTATTCTCCCATTAGATAGCGCACCTCAGCTAGTTTACCACCGTTGTAGCTCTTAATTGAATAATTGGTCATTCTGCCTGGACATGGACTGGTTTGCTGGGTGAGATGTGTGCTTGGAGACCAAGCGATAGTAGATGCATTCTATCTAACAATGAGTGGGGAATATGCCATAAACCATGGAAAGAAGTCCGCGGCGTGGTCAACCTGATCCTGGTCCCGAATTATTAATTTCAGTACCCGACTTTGTTGCCCCGACTGGTACGTCCTCTTGTGCGACACGGGTTTCCGCCTCTATTCGTTCACGTGCACGAACCACCTTTGACTGTAGGTAATGTGAGTATGGAGGTGATGGTGGTGGCAGTTTGCCTGCTCGTGGACCTGGTGCCGGTGGGTCTGGAGGAGGTCGAGGAGAATTTACTTTGAACAAGTGCTCATAGTTCTAGCGATTGAGGCGAAGCGGGTTAGCTGCCTCACCGGTTGGCGAAAAGAGTGTCCGCTCGCCTTGAGTATGTTTTCCATAGCTTCCCCACGTCTCGCATTCAGAATGAGATGTGCCTCATCCAGTGTCATGCGATGTTCCCGCGTCAGCTTGTCGGTGACCGAACCGGACGTCGCATTACGCACGCCCCCGACGTCGGTGCTCAATGCTTCTGGACGGTGTTTTGCATCTAGAAGAACAGATACGAGATACGAGGAATTTGACCGAAGCACGACGTTTTTCAGTGATACCATCAGGCCATTGGAAGACGTGGATTCGTACTTTGGACAGCTTGCCGGCCGGCTGCGAAGAGGGCTTTTCCGAATATCTGCGCGCCAGTCAAGATAATTTGCCCGATGAGCTTTGGCGCGGACTAGAGGAAGATATGA
>JBBPKE010000254.1:0-27177 GCA_038089095.1 Tylopilus orsonianus | reverse complement strand
TCCCAGTACCCCCAGTATCTCTCCGATTCCAGCCAGTCCACATCCCCACCCTCCTCCGCACCCCCGCCCCTCCCCCAGCCCGCTCCCCAATCCGCCCCAAAGAAAAAACACGTCTGCACCACCTGCGAACGCGGCTTCACTACCAGCGGCCACCTCGCCCGCCATCTCCGTGTCCACACCGGCGAACGAAATCACAAGTGCCCCTTCCCCGGCTGCGACACCCGATGTTCCAGGCAAGACAACTTGCAGCAGCAGTAAGTGTCCTCCCCTTTCCGTTTACGTTGCGCACCCCCTGTGCGTTCATTGTCATCGTACCGCTTCACTTGCGCTTGATCTACCTCCCTTCATTTTCGACCCTGGACGGAGTTACAGGACTCGCATAGCTAGATCTCTTGACTGACACATCGCTGACGGTTTCATTCAGCTATCGCATCCATCTGTCCCCGAACTCGCGGAGGAGCTCCACCTCTGCCACACGTGCTGCGATAGCCCGTGCCGTCGGTGGCAATGGTCCAAAAAACAGTCGCTCTTCCTCGGCCATCCTGACACCCGAACGCTTGTCCAGCACTCCCCCCTCTCCCCCTCCCGCCTTGGAACCTGCCATGGTCCCTCCTCCCCCCGACTCTCCTCCGCCTCTCGTACATGCATTTCCTGTATCCCACGTACCCGTGTACAATGATAGCATGCACTCTGGGAGTAGCTCGAGTCGCTCTCCGACTCCACTGGAGAATGCCTATCCGATGATCTCACCCCATTCCCAAGGACTGACAAATGGCCACATCGCCTCGCAGCCTTCTCCCATGGCTTCCCCCTATGGCGATAGTCCGCCGACATACACTGAATCCTCCCAGCATTCCAACTATGGCTATGTGTCTTCGGCATCGCATCCCTCAGCGCCAAGTGCAGTGGATCAGCCGTACAACTATTCCTACACTGAAAAGTCACCCCTACCGCGGCTCCAATCGACTGGCCTCCATCACGCGTCTATGGATAGTATCCATAGTCATTCTCCCCCTTCCGCCCAGCTTTCATCTGTATCTTCTCGTCTATCCATTTCACATATTTCACATCCGCAGTCGTATCCGAATCACTATCACGCGGTCAGCTCACCGTCGCCAGACTCTGGTCACTCTGTGTCCTCCCATTCTCAGGCTTCCGCTCCACCTACGCCCAACTACACCGCCTATCAGGATGACAGGCACGACGGAACCACTTACCATACTATCGATTCCGTTCCTGATCACTCTGGTCTTGGTAACGGTTATGTGTCTTCCCAAAGCCACATTATCCACGGGAACTACAGCGGCTCTATAATGCCACAGCAAAGCCTCCCAAGGTACGATTCTCCGCCACCAATCTTGGCGCCGATCCAAGATGAGCGGGTCATTCGTGGTGATATCCGTGTCTCGCATGTACAGCATTCTCCGGTTTCTAGCATACCAACAACGCCGCTGTCAAGTTCGTACATGCACTCTTCCATACACAGCTACCCGTATCATACACCGCATATCTCCCTAAACCAAGCAGCATGGAAGCACGACACCCTTCTGCGGGGAAGATCCTGACTCGTCTGCGCCTCACACAGCCTCACTCACTTTGGACCTTCTCTCTCCTGTCTTTGTTAGCTCCTGTCTGTCCTGTGCTCGTTTTCGTCTCGTGGATCGATTTTCCTGTATCAGTCTGTTATACAAACCGGATGTTCTCTCATCTGGGCAATATACATCACTATCAACAGAAGTATATACCATATAGTTAACCAACTGCACAATACTGTACATTGTTGTTTATACAAAAGTGCTTCTGATCTCCAAGATGTGCCTGATGTGCAGTGGAAATAGTAGCCTGTGCTGTGAATAGGATATCGAATTAGTGACTGCAGTGGGACCTGTGCACACCTACCAGTCGTCGATCATCTGGCATGGATGGGAATGGAGAGGCAGTGCCACAGCGCCACCTACTACCCCGACTGTGCCTCACTATTACTCCAAGTCAGCGTCCTATCTCGTGCGCGTATCAACCAAAGATGCCCAGCGACCTCGACAGGTGTGCAACACGCCTTTGATGCACGCAGCTTCTCATTATTATCCCCATCATTCTCCGATCAATTTCGCTCCCTATTCAAAAACCAATCATCTCGGTCAACGCCAGGCAAATAGAGCAGCTAACACGCTGTGAACCAATATCCGAGGAACAGGTGAAGAGACTATGCTTCAAGGCCCGTGAGATCCTGATAGAGGAAGCAAACGTTCAGCCCGTGGACTCTCCCGTGACGGTGCGTCGTTCGCTTTCCAATCGAATTGTATGGACGTGACGAGTGACCATGCTACTCGCTTCTTGCATTTCCCCCGCTCCCAACACGTCTACCTACTATATCGACTTGAAAAGATCTGTGGTGATATTCATGGGCAGTTCTATGATCTTATGGAGCTGTTTAAAGTTGGCGGGTTTTGTCCGGGTACGAATTACCTTTTCATGGGTGCGTTCCATCTAGTATGCCGTGATGCACACACTCGTGCACAGCGCCTCCGAGTGTGCTCAAGGTGTGATTCCCGCAGGTGATTTCGTGGACAGAGGGTTCTACAGCGTCGAAACATTTCTGCTCTTACTCGCGCTCAAAGTCCGCTATCCTGAGCGCATCACGCTTATCCGTGGCAATCACGAATCCCGTCAAATCACACAAGTATATGGGTTTTACGATGAATGTCAAAGGAAATACGGGAGCATGAACGTGTGGCGGTGGTGCTGTGAAGTGTTCGATTACCTTGCTCTGGGCGCCATAGTGGACGGCCGGGTGTTTTGCGTGCATGGCGGTCTGAGTCCAAACCTTCAAGCTATCGACCAAGTATGTATTAGCCTATCCGATGAGTGGTTCCGACACATGTGTGCGAGAGGACTCGGCTCAATTACAACCTTTCTTCATTCGGTCTCCGCTTCTAGATCCGTGCTATTGATCGTAAACAGGAGGTGCCTCATGATGGCCCAATGTGTGATCTTTTGTGGTCAGATCCGGATGGTAAGCCATTCAGTCTACGCGTTGTCGCCAGTTGGCTGACATTGATGTGCTCGACGGGGCGCGCGACTTGATCCAGACATTACTGGATGGGGTCTATCTCCGCGGGGCGCTGGGTTCTTGTTCGGTGCTGACATTACCAAGGGATTCGCTCATAACAATGCCATTGACCTCATCGCTCGCGCCCATCAGCTTGCAATGGAAGGTTATAAACTCATGTTTGACGGAACGATTGTGACCGTATGGAGTGCTCCCAACTATTGTTACCGGTGAGTGTCCGCCGCATTTGCGAACACGCGAATGTCGGCCTTTCATATGAGGCTCAATTTCCGGTCGTGACGCTCTGGCTTCCCCCTCGTCACAATTTTTTTAGGTGTGGTAACGTTGCCTCGATTCTTGAACTTGATGAGCACCTTGCTCAGGAATATAAAGTTTTCTCGCATGCACCGTCGGTAAGTCCCAGATTTCCCCTAGATTTTTTATGTAAATTTCCCGGGGCCTTTTTGTTTCCTCCCCAAAGGCGATATGCGGGGTCAGCTGCCCGCCGCATCGCGTAATTAGATTTTCGGGCGTTTCTGTCAATCGTTGACTTCCAAACGGTCGTGCTGATTCCACGCTCGGATAGGATGTCCGGTCGATCCCAGCCAAACGCCCACCCGCAGACTACTTTCTCTGAAGCCCGCCGTATCGAATGGAAGCGTTTCGTCTCCATTCAACAGAGTGCACCCATGCCGTGACACCAACGACGGATAATGCATTTCATGTCTATGCGCGTGTTTTAGGCATGGCCGCGCTTCAATTCGCACCCTCATTCCGATATATTTTTTTTTTCCTCGCTCGGGAGCGTCGTCCTATACTATACCCTTTTCAGGGGGTTTCTCGGTCGCGGCTCAAAAGCGTGGGAGCGGAGAACCGATCCATCAGAATGAACGAGTAGAGTTACGTGGTTAGCGTGCCTTTTAAGCACCGCAAGGACAAGGTTTTGTATGGCATCAAAAAAAAGACAACGAAGCCACTTGCTTGGAATGTCGTGTATTCCGAGTCTGACGCGTATGGTACCGAAGCTCGGCAGGCTCTGCCCAAACGTGTGGAATCGAAGAATGCAATCGAACGATGTGGTCATTGAACGGGGCCAGAAGACCCCGACTCAGCGATAGACTCGAATGACCAACTCTCTCGACCCATGTCACGTCCTTGCAAACCGTCTCGTTTGGGACGTCGGGGCTGTGCCGTCGTGCCCTAGAGACGAATCTAGTACAGAGTAGGAAAGAAGCGAGCTCCCTGTGATGCTCGCAATTGAACGACACCGTCCAGGAAACGCGGGATCTAATAGGTCCTGTTGAAACGCATTCGTCTACTCCCACGTCGTACCGCTGGATCAGAAGGGCAAGCACCAGGGATGCGTCGCAACCTCAAATGAATGGCGCACGTCCGTATGAACGCGGACGTTTTCGAAACTGTATTGTGTTCGATGGGACTGTTGTGGGGGGTGACACGCGAACCCCTGACGTAGTCAGTTGTTGGCTGGGGAAACTGGGGCGAAGAACACTTTATGGGCATCGTCGGCGGTGGACGACAAAGAATAAAGGCTCCATGGCATCTGTGGCCGTAGCCGCCGGTTAGAAGGTGGGTGGTAGATGTCAATTTTCGGCGGTGTCGCATCTTGCGTGCGGCGAGGGGGTCCGGGAACAGCTCGGGGTTGGCGCTACCACTTGTCCCCGCCTCCCAGACGAATGGGTCAGCGAACCGGGATTCGACCTCACGACGCCCCTCGACGTGATGCTTGCCCACATTCGAGACCATGTTGGTATGGCCATGATTCCAACCCTGTGTCCCCGCAGGCTATTATGGCCCCAAGGCCAAGGTTTGGGTGGTCCCGCACAACACCACGTGTAGTGCAAACGTGAGGAAACGTGGCCGCCTCCCGTCGCTACAGCCGAAGAAGGTTGAGAGGCGTCGCACTCCTGCCGATCTGCACAGTCGGCATGTAACGTGAGCACTTGACAACGTCCTCACAAGAATGCTCATTGGAAGACGGCGGGCAAAAATAAGAACCTCAGGGTCATGGCTGCATTAACACCGACAGGTATACACTCACCCGTTTTCTGCAACAGTGGCGCCAATCTAAGCGTATCGCGATGTTCCCAATCTGACCAGATGAGCCTAAAAAAAAACGAAACGAATTGAAACGAAACGTTTGAGCACGGCAGTCTAGGATGAATGGGATGGCAATCCCCGGAGTGTGTGTGCGTTTGACTGCGCATCGATTCACGGCCATTGGAGACCGGTGGCAGCGGGTATGTATTGGCGACAATGAATAGAGCAGACTGTCAGATGCAATTCCTGACCGAACTGGTGATCTCACTGTCACCTCGAAACAACCGATCATCGCAGGACGCACTCACCTTTTTAAGAGTTCAATCTGCAAGGTGGATACTGTCACTTGTCACCGCCGCATGGCATTTGAGTAGCCTCGACATTATCCGTTCGGCACGTACAGATCAGAGAGGACGTCGTACGACGGAAAGGCTGCTGAGAGATATACGCCCGTTCATAACCAGTTGTGTTCAAAGTGCATCCATTTACTCGGTTCACACTACTGTCCAACAATGTATAAACGCTCAGTTCGGCAGCTATACTCGCGTTGCTTGGTCTTCTTGGCGGATGGCAGTGCTGACCGCAATGGGGACGACCAAAAACAGCGGTTTTTCCCTTTGGATTAGGACTAGCGCAGGAACGATGGCCCAATCCTCTGGTCCGCTAGGCGTCTTCCAATCAGGTCTCTCATAAGTATATGCCGCTGGAAAGGCGACTGGTCACCAGGCGATAACGTTACATACACACACTGGCACCGCCATTTGGTATCAGTCTGAAGCCGACTTTCTGGACTGGGTCGAAGGAACGAGTCACGGCTAGAGATCCCAAATTCTAGGGGCATCACTATCTCTGATGCGGCCAACGGGCCTTGATGGTCCGTCCTTGTGCTCCCCTACTGCTGACAGCCAGGCTACCGATTAGCGTTGGGGGAAATTATTGCGGCTCGGAGGTGGCGCTTGTAACTCAGTTTTAGCGGGGCGACGACCCTGAATTCCTTTATTTTGCTATCATAGCGGCCGTCCAATGACAGGTCGCCACTGGCTTGCTGTGAGCTCGAGCTTAGGCTGGCAAATCAGACCAGAAGTCGGAAGTGAATAAGACAATAAACAACAAGCAGTTTATATCCAGTAGGTTCCATGACATTTTAATCAGACCAAGTCCTCGTAGGTTCTTGTAGCCTGATATGTTCACATCATTGCGCTCCACAGTGACAGTTTACGAAAACCAGTGTGGTGTTATGGGAGTGACTCCAATCAATACATACTTATATATTTTACTAGTTCAAATTGAACATGACGGCAATTTTAGCTGTCTTTCCTTTCAGCGCTTCCATTTACCTGCTATCGTGGCCAAAGGATGGCTATCATTCCTTTGTTCAGAACATTCATTTTTAGTGCGTCTAGTTGTGAACTTGATCCGAAAGGAAGTCGGTTGCTAACGAGGCTATCAGTACTCACTTCAGTCTTCTCGCTCGTTGTACTAGGCATTTCTGCGCGCATCGAGTACTTGGTCTCTGGGACCACGAACGTATACTTGTCCTTTGCTCCGTTTGGGCTTGCTACATCATGTGTGACGATTTTGTCTCTCCCTTTGCTGTAAGTGAAAATCCATTGCTTTGTTTTGTAATCGTCTTTACTGTGAGGACAGATTAGTGTTGGGTAATCTTCGCAATCGCGTCTTCACGTCCATGATTTTGTTCGAAATCATCTGGTTCTGTGCGTAGCGTTCCTTGTTAACTTGTTCATTTGTGTAATGTGGATGAACGTCATGGCAGTCCTTTTGTGGGTTCTGTGGGTAGGAACTGCTAGTGACGCCGTCGCTGGAAGAGCATATTATTTCCCTCTAGGATGTGTTGAAAACGATTACTGTAAGCCAGTGGCTCACCACAGGATTGTTAAAGCGATCTAAGTATCCTTCAGATCCCGTTGCTACTGAGGCTTGTACCGAATTCACGATAGTAGAAGCGTTTGCCTTCTTAAACTTCTTCTGCGGTATGGTCATTGTTACCTACCAGATTGACGTGCTCACCCAATTCCCCCAGCGTTCATTTACTACGATGTCATATTCTTGTACGCCATCATCAGCGCCATCCGTGGCAGAAGTATTTGGTTCATTTCAGTGAAAGAAGCCATTACTAGCGATCCTGTTCCCGTCAAATCGGGTGTTCCTGTGATTCAACCTCAGTTCAATGCAGGACCTGCTGGTCCGTTCCAGAATTATGGCGGGTATCCCCCCAATGTTCCCCCTTATCCACAACAGGTTCCCCCCCAAGGATCCCCTTCCCAGCAGTATAGCCCCTACCTTCAACAAGTCCCCCCTCAAGATTTTTCGACCTTCACCCCAGGCCAGAACCAGCCATACAACTACCTGCCATCTCCTAGTGCCCCTCAGCAACTGGGCGCCTATACTAGCTACTCGCCCAGCCAACCGACCAACAATATTCCTCTTCCCCCGCACCCCAATTACGGCTCGCGCCCTGCCAGCGGCCTCCAGCCTCAGCTTCCACTGCCTAGTGGGCACCAAGGACAACCTCAACCTTCATATGGCTCACAGCCCATCCTGGTATGATGATGCATTCATTCGCTCGAGAACCATGGGATGTCCTTGATGTTTCACCTTTATTCGCATCCAATGAAAAAACGTTTTCTCGTTGCCTGCTTCATATTATGCGTAATTGGCCATCATGTTACGGTATCAGACAGTTCTTATCCCAACAGTTCACTGCCGATTGTCTCTTTTTTTTTCTATTAACCGGGTGTGTCATGTTGAGGTTGTAGACAATGAAGCTGGGAATATGCTGGGACATTGTCCAGATATCAGGCGGATAAATAGTACATGACTTGCCGAACGACACGGTGTCGTTAACCTTATCCAAAGGGGATGTCCTAGTTCGGGTTTGAGGACTCTACGGCGGTATCACGCTGGAGCCCGACACGGACATCGGACCACGAAGCGCTCCAAGATGCCTCGTTTTCTGCGAGGAGCACGGAGAAAAAGACGGCGTCGAATCACGTTGCACTGGCTTGATGTTTAGTAATTTGTCCATCGTGAAGCGTCTGTTCCAAATCTGTCATTGGTGCGCGTAACAGCCATCCTATACGTTCGTATCGAGCAAGGTATTCCCCCTCTCCCTCCGTAGTGACACAGCGTAGTGAGGCATGATGCATCGTGGTTCATTATCTCAGAGACTCCGGTCAGTCGGGTTTTATCTTGATTTCTCAATTGGCAGCGTCAGATGATGCACATGAGGTTATGTTCGCCGGCAGGTCCGATGTGCGCAACGAATGACTGGCAAAGCGCCTCCCACTGTTTGTGCTACAGGTGGGACTTCGGAGCCCGGCATACTCAATTCATTTTCATTTTCATCGAGGTGCTTCCGGCGGAAACTCCGGTTAGCTGACACTAGCAGAAGCGTCCGCCGCGACGCATTATCATGCTTCTGCCCCGTAGGTTCGGTCGAGGTGAGGCCGCCCGAACGGCAGTTCGCGCATTTCCGAGATGATTGCGAGCAAAGGTGAGATGTGCTCCGTATTATGGATCAAGAAATATGACCATGTATGATATGAGTCTCCGATGGCCCTCGAAATTCTGTCATCCCGAATACTGAGTTAAGTTCATCACCAGAACAATGCCTCATGGTGGGCGCGTTGTCTCTTCACTCAAGTCGTGCGCATCAGACCTCGGAGAACCCACTCTCACATTTTTGCAAACAAGGTTCGAGATCTTCTGCCGGTTGATCCACCCAACGGAACAAATACAACTTCACAACCTCACCGTCCACAGTAGTCGTGACACTAGCAGAAGAGACTGGACTACATACAGGTCGAAAGAATACGTGTGTATGCAACGAACGTGTCTAACATTGATTCTAAGGCGAGGTTGCGTTGTGAAGTGTAGGTGGGGATGCCAGCGGATGCTTGGTAAGGCTCCAATAGAATGATTGGTCGATCTCGATTATGTCTTGCCCTTTGAAGTATTCTTGCTGATGAGCTTCGCTTTCTCGAGCGCTGCTTGGCCTACGGACGAATGTCAGGTATACACGTGTGGGAATCGTCGGAGAAGACACTAACTCTGCTGGACGAGGTTCTTTTTGTAATCGATGATGGTAATATCCTCCTTTGTGAGATTACGAACGGTTTTGTCCTTGACTTCCCAAAGATCTTCGGCGACTTGCGAAATGAGACCTGATCATGAAACAAAGACATAAGTAAGAAGGAAGCAAAGGCTATGAGTCCACGCGATACGCACGGAAATCATGGGAAACGATCACAACACCACCTTCAAACTCTTTGATGGCAAGAGCCAAGGCGTCAATAGAACCCATATCCAGATGGTTTGTGGGTTCGTCTATCCGACGGGCAATTAGCGTCACCTGTCGTTTGCTAAGATGCCGACGCCACGTACCCAGCAGAAGTATGTGTGGATGCTCCATAGCTAGTTGCGCAAATACGACACTAGTCCAATAGATCAATTCCGAATCGGTTTTTCTTTGAGATCGGCGTTCTCACCGATTCCGCAGACCGTCTGACAGCTGTCTGATAGGAGAAGTTTGATGGGCGCCGGATAGACCAAATCTGCCGAGCTGCTGCCGCCATGCCTGCACCGGGGGAAGCGGCGTGAGATAAATACGTAGTTGGAAGGCTGAGCCAGCTTACCTGGGCATCCTTCTCAGGGTATTTGTCGGCGAAGTAGCTTTGGAAGTACTCGATTGGCGACTTGTCGTATGGAAGTTGATCGGCGGAATGTTGCGAGTATTTCGCTAGTTTCAAAGCGGCGTGCTTAGAGATCGTTCCTTCACACGGTTGGAACGCGCTAGTAATAAGGTTGAGAAGGGTGGATTTTCCTGCACCATTTGCACCAAGAATGGCAATACGAGAGTCCATACTGTAGATCAGTGTAAACAGAGCGACGGGGCGGAGCAGATAGTGACCCACTCAATGCCGAACGACAAATGCTCGTACAGGTAGTCATTCCGTCTTCCCGAGTACGAGAAGGCGACGTCGTTAAAAGCAATAATCGGAGGCGGGAGTTTGCGGATATCTTCAAAGTGGAAGCGCAAGGGACGTGGGGTTTCAACCTTCTCTATGAGTCCTGCGGCTTCCATTTTGTCGATAATCTTTTGCTTTGACTTGGCTTGTTTCACGAGGTTGGCGTATGTACCGGCTGATGCAATAAATCTTGTAGGGGTTCGTTAGTACGTCATCAAATATTCTAGCGGGGAGTAATCTCACTTTTTAATGTGAGCAATTTCCTCTTGTTGTTTATTGTATGCTTTCATCTGGTTTACCTCATTCTCCTTCTTCGTGCGAACATAGGTCGAATAATTGCCAGTGTAGTACACAAGCTTTTTCTTCATCGTCAAGTCCATGATATTCGTACAAACTGAATCCATGAAATCTTGCGAATGGGACGTGATAACGAGGATGTGGTTATATGTCGACAGATAGGCCTCCAGCCAGACGACCGCACCCAGGTCGAGATGGTTCGTTGGTTCATCGAGCAACAAAAGATGCGGTTTCACGAACAGAGCTCTGGCAAGAGCCACTCTCATTCGCCAGCCACCGCTCATATCCTTCGTTGGCTTCTGCATCATCGCTTGATTGAAGCCGAGACCGTGGAGAATGCTTCCTGCTTTCACTTCAAATGTGTTTGGGTCCAACTCTTCGATTTCTTCATAAGCTGCGTCAAGAGCTGCCTCGTCTACGTCGTCGGCAATGGACAGGTCTTCGATCCGCTTTTCCAGTTTGGAAACCTTCTCTCTTGCAGACGCAATGATGAAATCGACCGCATTCACCTCCGATGGTTCGGCTTCTCCCCTCACGAGGTAAATGTCAATGTGAGGAGGGATCTCGATGTCGCGCTCCGCCATCGATTGAAGGAATGTTGACTGCAATGTCATAATGATCTCGTCGTGTGACAATGTCAACTGAACGAACCTTTCCAGATCCATTCTCGCCCAACAGACCGTACCGCTGTCCATAGTTGAGGGATATCTCAGCACCCTCCACGAGTAACCGGCCGTGGAACGAAAGAGTGTACGAATCGATTTTGATATCCCGACCTTTTGGATCAGAGACGAGCACTCCGGCAGCACTCCTGCGCAATTATTCAAGAATTTGTGATTATACAAAGGAAAAACTACGTGCCTCTCTGTTGCGATTTGAAGTTTTGCCATAGAGGTTAGATCATCGGTGCTGCTTGCAGCGGAGACGCTGGTGAGTGGTGTGTCGATGGCGCTGCCAATGACTGATCCGGCAGGCGTTGAAGTCGATGTCGCGGTCTCGCTCTGTTGCTTCGCTGCTTGCTTTGCAGCTCTCTCTGCAAGCCGTTTCTGTTTCGATGCTGAGGGCGGCATCTCTGAAAAGCGAAGAAAGTCAAGATGAGTGATGATTGATGTCAGCGAGTATCAAACTTCTTACCTAATCAAGAATGCATAGCAGGATTACCTAATCCATCCACCAACTCAGGCGAGACATCATCAATAGGTGAACAATGCAAAGCGGTTCTAACAAACTTACCTTGACTCTGCGGAGATTACTGTAATATGTGGACTCACCAAGACAGCTGTCACTTTACGCGAGCCTCAAGTTATGTAGGTAAACTTCACTGCATTTGACTGTTATACTTGTGTTTTTCATCATCGAAGTCCATGATCATACCTTATCAGCACTCATACATTGAGAAATTTCTCTTTCTTGTTGCTCATATCCCCACGGCTCGGTACAGCATGAGGAACATATCTTCTGTGCTGCAAATTCATGAGGGGTGTGAGTGATAAACACGTCATTGGCACTTTTTCACATAGCTGCCAGTATCAGCTATTTTCATAGTGCATGATCCCAGTGTTTACATTAAGATGTCAATCAAGTTGCAACGCGGTGAAGTAATTCGAACATGTCCATGCGCAAAGGATGTATACGAATTTGTTGCCAGCGGAACAGATCCTCTATTATGGGTGGTGCCTGGGAGCCTGCATGCAGGTTCTTCGAATCTCTGATCGCCTCGATATGATAGAGTTCGGGTCTGCTGTTTGGCCATCTGGTTAAGTATGCATACCACCAACGAAGCCTTCAAAAACCGGGACTTACAGGTAATAATGCGTGAATTTCAAAGATGAATAAGTTATCCGGACCTGTTTGAATTCGAGACTCTTACCGCAAGTTGGGGAATGAATTCGTAAGATGAACCTTACAAAGAGTCGCAGCCTCAGCCTTGAGGAATGACTGGGCGCCGCTAGTGTTGGTTATGGTATTTTCCAGAAAGGTTCTTTCCTTTGTTCCTCTTTATCTTCTTCTTTTTCTCCCATTTCCTTGGGGTTATAAATGACTAGCTCGCAGTTCAGGTACTAGAGTTGGGAGGAAGCAATTGCCATATTAATAGTCCTCACGAGTCTACAAAAGTAGTGACAGTGGCTGTGTTAGCTCTTAACATTATCCAAATTCGATTCACCCTGACGTGACGCTGCTCGTCCACGTCTTTCAACTCCTACCATGTCCTTCCTTGCCCGCTGGTTTCGGAAGGTCTGCAGTTACAATATTCCAGCTTTGTGAACTCAGAAATAACGCGTTCAACAGGGAAACTCTGAAGATTATGAGATAATCCTCTCAAGGCTTGCAGCAGACGTACAGAAGCGTCAGACGCGTCTCGCTGAGATCCGCTTGCGCGAACGGCGTACAACACTACAATTCACGCTCGGGACTTTTTTCTTCTGGTTTGCCTACGTCAGTCTATGGTATACAAGAACGTTGCCATCAACGTGGCATGAATCGAAGTTCGGAACGGCGGGCATGGTCGTTGGACCTATTCTGTGTGTGGCGTGATAGACATCTTTGTCTAGTTGCAGGCTAATCCTCGGACTTCACAGAATTTTGTTTGCGAGGAGAATGATGCAGATATGGTATTCATGGAAGGGAAACCGCGAGGGTTCGTCTGGTGTCATCGTTCCCACATCTTCTGTCCCTTATGCCTCATGTTCAGAGAAGACACTCGAGGAGGTATTGAAGAAGCAACGAGACACAGTCGAGGAAATCAAAAAGAAAACCAACTATTACAACACACGAAATCTCATTGAGAAGTACGATGAACCGTCACCACTTAGTGCGGGGGCCACCCCCCTGCGAAGGCGGCACGTTCCCCCTCCTTCCGCGGCCGAGACTCCACTTCCGCAACAAGCCCCCGTGTCTCCTCAGCAACAACTTTTGCAAACGCCTAACGGACAAATCCGAGGTCCGATATTGCAGCTCTCTCGTGTGTGCTGTTATTATTCAGTTATTCGTAGTGCTAACCTCATGGCTCACTTAGCAACTCCTCAGCCTATCCAAGCGGCACACAAGCGCTGGTATGACAAACTTGCAGATGCGATCCTGGGTGATGATGACGAGCAGTCTGCGACCGTTGCTGCATCACGCTATGCACTCATCTGCCAGAAATGTTTCGCTCACAATGGTCTTGTTAAAGCAAGCGTGTGGGAAGATACGCGTCAGTCCTTTCAGATCGTTGCGCAGTGATGTTGTTGATATCGTTGGGCAGAGTACACTTGTCCAAAGTGTGGCTTCTTTAATCCGTCAGCGCGGTCAAAGAAGCTAGCAATGCATCGCACTCCTTCCCCGCCATCAGCACAGTTTTCTTCACCTGACCAAGCAGCACAACAGCCACCGCCCATTACATCGCACCCTGTCACTGAAGATAAACCAACATCGGGCAGGGCGGAGCATGTCGAAGGAGACGGGTCGACGTAAATGGACTACAAGTGATGTTTGTTACGTAGGTATACAGACGTGACGCGTAAATGGCCACCAAGCACCATGATTCTCTCCCTCGTTGGGCTTTCTTTCAAAGTTAAGATCGCTGCACTGAATAGTCACGGTCAAAGCAGCATCCCCTAGGAAAAGCATAAGCAGACCTTTCCAATAGGTTTGATCGGCATATGTTCTAGATCCGTTACCGCTTTAGAGCAGTTCGCTCTCCTTGTTGGCGTAGCATTGATAGGCAGGGAGATTCGTCACGGAAGCAACACCTTGCGGGTTCACCATAAATGCACTGGACTAAATCAATCAGGGGTTTCCTTACTTTGTATGTTGTAAAGACTGTTACAATTTGTCAGTGCCCGTATGTCAAAGCGCACATGTACTGCCGACTCACAGTTCTGAGGATCAAATTTCTGTTTGATGGAGGACAGCTCCGCATACTTGTGTCCAAAGAAGGCTAGAATTGATAAATAGTCGATGTCATTACGTCGTATGGAGGAGCAAAACTCAGCAGTACTATAGTTACCTTCTTGCCAGTTCGCTTCAAACGGGTCCCCTTCGTTTTGATAACTACTCTTGATCCCCAAAGCGGTCAACGGGGCGACAGCATTGTGAATGGCCGTCATAATCTCTGAGTTGGTCGTAGCATTGACCCCGAGTGTCCATGGCCTAGGAAGTGATGAACATTGAGCGACCGTCAACGATTCGAGGAAAGAATCGGGCACGCACGTGCCGAAGATGACATGCCAACTGGCTGCGTACAGTCCCGGGTTCGCGCCAGTCTTGTTTACGAGCTCGGACGTCGCAGCGGGCATGTTTCCCAAAATAAAGGCAGGAACAGTGCCCAACAGGCCTTCTTCGTTTGACCTGAGAGGCTCGTTGACGATCAGTAGTCCATTCCAGATCGCTTCAGCGACAGCTGTGATCGACGAGGAGTTAGATGGGTCGATGTAGCATCGCGGGACAAGGCGGGAGGCGAGTTGATTCGAGGCACCGTAAGGGTTGAATGCATCAAAGAATGGGCCGATGTTCTGCTCGCTGGCGGCGCTGACCGTGGGGAACATCAACGGTGACGTTGTGTTCGAGGTCACCGTGAAGTTAGTAGACAGACTCTTGAGTTCTTCGAAGAAGGGGTGGAGGTCAGAGACGTCAGCGGTATTCGTGGGCCAATAAAGAGACTGATGTGGCAGGGTGATCGGCGGGCTGACAGGTGGACCGAACAGTAAAGTGACATACGAGCAAGTACTTGTCTTGGAACAGGACAAAAACACTGGTGATACCCGTGTTGATCCAATAGTTCTGATATTTGGCCACAAGGCTGATGAACTCAATCCCAAGAGCAGTCACGTTCTGTGAGACGTTAGGCAGAATGGAAAGTAGAGATGCTCCAATCATAATTGGAGGATGTACCCTAATAGTGGCAGACGCTACGAAAATTCAGAATGCAACAGAGTGATGATACACAGTGGTACGCACTGACGATACCCCAGCTACTTGGACCCCCTCCGCGGAGAGCCCAAAACAAGTCGGGATTCTGAGCCTCATTCGCCACTCTGATCAGTCCATCTGCAGTGACGACCTGTCATTCGCATTGTTGAATCTAAAAAACATCTAGTATAAGTAAAATTACCTCAAACTCAAGGGCGTTGTCAACCTGTTTCCAGGGGTCAGCCTGATGAGCTCCACGAGTAAACATGGTATCTTACAGCAAGCCCATATGCAGGTGTTAACCTAAGCCGGAGCCAAGTAGTCAGGGTTTGTCTTTTACAAAATAAAAACTGTCTAGCTTACACGCCATGTCCACCTCCTTGGAGGTAACCCCCGGCTGGGATGACAAGTAAACGACAAAACCGATAAATCTAGATGTTTACACACCAACTCCAACAGTCAAACAAGCCCCAATGACCGGAGAGAAATTCTGGGCAGTAGCGTAATTGTAAACTATAACGGCACACAACTCTGATAGTGCGACGTGAGAGTTTTGAGAGGCTTACTGCTATGAGCCTGCACACCAGCACCCATTGTCAAGGCTGGAACAGGAGAAGCGTTCGACCTTTGAGCGACAAACTCCGGCACATAGCTGAGATTATCTAATAGGTGAGTGTTTACTTGCAGGGTGGATGGAGCAGCAGAGCGGCCTTGGTAGTCATGACCTAGTCCCCTCCAGTGAATAGAGTCCGTAGCAAGAGAGAGACTATTAATGAACCTGTGTTCCTAACTGTAAGTTTTACATTATGAGCGGTTGCCCATTTGATGACAATACTCGCGTCTTGAGCATCTAATATCGAGACGCTGAAAGGCGGAATAGACCCTTGGTGACACGTTGCACCAATAATTGGTTGGGGATTACTATAATTCAGGGGGCAACCTTGGCCATAGCCACACGATTCCCAGTTTTGCCACAGTAACGCAGCAGGAATCGCCTCGCGCTTAAAGAATTAGAGTGAATTTATCGTAGTGAATTGCGCAGCATGCAATACATATATATCATTAAAACATACCTGGGTGGCATTTCTGTATCCAGAGAGTACTGGTAGACATCCCTCAGCATTATGAAGGATATCAGAATCATAGCAAACAGTTGCCCATGGCCTGAGGGCTTGAAGACGCCCACCGACTGAGTTGTTCAACGAGGCCCAGTCAGAGTCATTGGGCCAGGTACTGCTAGAGAGTGAAGCGAAATGAGGGACGGCGTACGGCCCCTGCAACTGCTGCGCCATTACTACGCCTGGAATAGCAAGCAATAAAACCTGAACCTTGCGCATGGGTCGTAGTATCTCTGTTCAGTTCCATGCAAAGCATGACATACATATATCCAGCACTACTCGGGATCAATTGGTTGTGTGCACCCCCAAGCATTATATCTCCGGAACTATTGTAATGAAACTGACATATCAGTTTGTGTAAACGAGTTCAGATGCGTCAGGATGTAACGTGCCTTTCAGCAAATGTTCCGTACTTAAAGGACCCCAAGCCGGGAGCAGATCCTTGGCGAGATTATGTCAGGCAGTAAACTGTTGAATATGTAGTGTCACCTTTCTCCGAGTTAGGCCAGGCCAATCGCTTGAGACTCAGCTGTCACCACTAGCAGCGGCTTGTACGGAGAGTAGTTTCTTGGATCTGTTTCATGGTCCAAAATTCTTGGCTGCGACTTCAGGCACTAGCCATAGCCAGGCAACTGAACCGAGATCATGATTATTGACAAGGGGGTCTTCTATAAGAAGGCCTACCAGGTTAGGTTCCTCTGAGCCAGCTAAAAGCTGTAGAAGCTCGCATGACGGGTGTCGATGGCCACGGTAAACCAATTACTTTCAGGTTTGTGAAGGACGTCCTGGCACGGGACTACATCGAGAAAACTCGGACTCTGCAAATATAGTAGGATTAGGTGCGTGGGTAGTCTCGTGACCATCCGTTTTGGACGACCCCAAATACGGAGCTTAAAACTTATGTCAACGTCAATGTCTACCGTGCCTCGGGACACGGAACACGCTGACTAAGCTGATTCAGCCTGCCCCCCACCCAAACGGGTTGTCTCATGGCGGGAAAGCCCAAGTGACAGAAGTTACAGTAAAGAGTTCTATACTTGATGCGTTATTCCGGTAGATGCTTAACGTTTAGATCATAAAAGAATAGTTTTCCTAGATACATTTCATTAAGTTCAAGGATAGTATGACGCCGGGAGCTGGTTCGGAAGTCAGCGGGTACTACTTCAAGAGTCTTTGAGTAATCACGTGGCTACAGTCTGATCAATGTCTTCGTCTGACCAACAAGAACCACAGACTGCCCAGCCTGTGCAGGTCCTCTATTGTGAAGGTATAATACCCCCCAACTTCTACACCTTCCGTATTAACATATTTTCTCAACATAGTTTGCACGTTTCCTCCAGAATATTGTGAATTCGGGTCAAGTTTGACCAGGTGCAAGGAATGGTTACATGCGGCTCACCCCCAGTTATATGAGAGGTACTACTCGGAGGGTAGACAAATCTACTTCATCATAAAACCAGAACTTTGATGATCATACCGATCAGAGGCTCTGCAGTCGAAACTTGGTACGCTCAGCTTGGAGGCACAGGCGAAGCTCGAGAAGGATACAGCAAAGAAAGAAGCAAAGGCAGAGGCTAAAGCGGATGCTGCGCATAAGAAGAAGATGGTGCGTCTTCGATGTTACCACATCTTAATAGGGACTTGACCGCTATGCCGGCAGGCGTCGCAAGTCACGATCAAGCGTATCGAGCGCAACAAGCGCAAGTTTGTCACGGCTATCCATGGCCTTGAAGCGTTTAGTAGGTTGATGCATGCTCGCTCAAGATATCAAGTTTTCTGATCGACTTCGATAGACGTTGAGCTGAAAAAAGCTGCCAAATTCCTAGCCCAGAAATTTGCAACAGGCGCGTCAGTTACGAAGAACGCGCAGGGGCAAGACGAGATTGTCGTCCAAGGAGACGTGTCTGAAGAGATTCTGGAACTAATCGAGAATAACACGGGTGTCTTCAAGGGCATTCCTGTGTCGAACGTAGAGATAGTAGAGGATAAGAAGAAGAAGGCAGCTGAGTAACTGCAGAACTATCCCTCCAGGTATTGCATCGTGTACCTGATTGCACTGTTGCTCGTACAATTATGTTTGGCTTTATGATGTCATTTCGACTGCGCCGGAAATAATCTCTGCAAAGATCTGAAGGAAAAGTATAGGTCGACCCCTATACATACTTTTCCTTCATACCCATGTTGCTAACCACACTAACATTTCGCCAACTTTCCGCAGCCCGCCCAACTGGCCCAATTTTATTTTTTCCCGAGCCGTTCACGCAGGTTGCACACATCAACGACACCACGACTCGCCGAACCCTGTCTTACACGAGTCAGAGAACTACTTTGTAGACAGCGACGATACATCCCCACCAAGGATCTCTGTATTCAAGGTGGATGCGACCTCGGATGTAGTACAGAGCGCATACGAACCGCCTTCTGGGCCGTGGAGTCAGGCAGGTACAGGGACGGTGGAGTATGGAACTATCAGCGAGGACGAACCATATGATGTGCCGGGTGGCCCAACTATGAAGTTGAGGTATGGTGGGAAGAAGAGGTATATGGGTGACAAAGACCCAGAAATGAGCAAAGCGGGGGAGAAGCCGGAAATCTGAAGGACAAGCCTCATAAAATAGAGTGTGTCGGCATTGTCCTACCACGTATGATGAGACTTATTAACCACTGTATAAAAAGTTCGACTGGGGAAGGGTTTCATTTTGAAATGCTGCTAATGTACTTATTTCTTGGCTATAAACTTTATGCTCCGAAGTCAATTCGAAAAAACTGTCCAGCTCAGGGTTACGATCAAAGTCTCAGTCAAGGGCCGGGGCACCAGTGCTTGTGCAAGATAACATCTGGCGGTTTAACTTCAAATATTATTGCAGTAATCCTACCTATGGTTTTAAATGTCGCGCTGACATAGCTGCGGCCTGAGTTGCTAAGAAGGTGCCCTACGAGGGTCTCACAGTCGCTGCTAAGCATCCCCAAAGCCTTTTGGAGTCATCCAGCGCTTATTTCACACTCGGCATGTCTGAGCAGCGATCGCCATAAATAACCCCGTTCAATTACCACTTTATCTAGAGTTGCAGCAGCAGACAGCGGTTATTCTGAGCTAGTTTAACAACGGCGATGTGCAGATCCTGACGCGACCTGCTTCGCACGAGACCATACAGTCTGAGCACACATGTCATCACATCAAATAACTCATGACCCATACTCCCTTAAAATACATACCTCTGGGACTACATCGAAGGGTACGTGTTATGTAGGAGCTGATATGTGTTTTTAGGTTTCTGACTGGACACAGGTTTGACAATATTCTTTGCGTAATCCTAATTACGATCGCACACCGAATTAGAAACCGGCACGAATGGTATCATAGCGTTGAATTGAACCATTGGCATAAATTATATTGTCAATGGATACCCGCGACGTTGTCCAGCCCTCCTTTCGCGACATTCTAAAGGACCGTTGCCATTGACATCCTTTGTTACAATGGTGGACTCACCGGCTGAATCAATGATCAACACAAACATACCACGTCGAGTTGCTTCACTCGATGTCATGGTACCGGTTTTTGGCAATGTTTTTGGTCCCGCATTCATAGGTTCATGCGACAGGTACCAATATGATGTCTCAGCCCGCGAACATTTAATTCGGAGGAAGAGACAAAGGACGCCCCCGTCTTCTTTATTCGCGACCAATGGAAAGCTGGAAACCGCCCATGATGCAATTCAAACGACCTGCGGGTAGAGTTCACAAAAGAAGGTGGGCGCCCAATAGATGCCATCATCTGGCAGTGTTCGTTGGAGCATTCTTTCAGCTCGTCGCTCACGCTTGCCAACCCTTGGGAGTCCTTTCAACCTTTGTGACCAGCCTTTCACTTATTCCTCAACCTGTCAAATTGCCAGGTATAAAATCATGGAGGCCTTCGAGCTGATGGTCTTGTCGTCAGGTATTGGTCGCTGTTTCCCTTTCGCATCATGTCGCACTATCTCAACCCTCTCCATGCCCCAGTGCCTCCAGAATTATACTCCCAGTATACCGCCTTGTCTCATGCTAATCCGCCATTAGAGCCACCTTTTCCGACCTCACTTCCTTCATCTTTTAAGCGTGTCCCGCAGACTCTATCATCAAAATATCTTTCGTCGCTTCGTCGTTCGTCTCCCCGTGTTCCTATCACGTTCGAACTCATCGGAGCTCCTGCCCGTGGGCTCGGAATACCCATGCGAGAACTGGCAGTGCGATCAGGTGGTGCGTTGGAGCGTATGATTGTGGACTGCAATGAGCCTGTGGGATACCTCATGTCTGGTTCTCTCGGGGCTCGTAAAGTTTCCTTAAGAATTGTGGTAATATCCAGCTTTCATTCACTCATCCGCGTTGTACCCCGAGTCTGACGCCTTACCCATTCCAGTGGCCAGGCTATGATCACGTGGACTGGTCTCACTGTCTCCACCTATTTTCGTCGGCTGGCCCAGTGACGCGGGGTCAGCTTGCAGCCCAGATTGCTTTCGCTTTCTCTGAATACTCGACTGTGAGTCCTGATCATCTCTACCTTGCTTTCAACTTCTCATTTGTGTTGTCGTCTTTGCATTAGCAAATGACATCTCAAACATGGTCTCCAAGTGCTGTAGGGTGTCATCCGGGAGGCACCAGCACAGGAGATATAGCCTTTGAGCGCTTAATTCTTATCGCCCTTTGGAATGTCTGTGATGACCATTGGATGGCAGAAGTCTACGTCGACACCCGCTGAGTTTGTTTCGTGGAGGAACTCTCTTGGTGCATTTATACTGGATTTTTCCCTCTCCTCGGCTTGCATTTCTATTACCCTGCATAACCCCTTGTAGCGTTAATGTTTCCTTTTCCATATCATTTGTGATAGCTTATAGCACAGCCTAGAGGAATTAATTCGATGTTGACGTGCACGACACTGCGTGTAAGCAGCCGAACACCCCAAATCCACGTTGTCCAACTCTCCTACCACATCATATCGTCGGACTTCCAAGTGGCTGAGGTTCATATGCCTCGAGTACTCAGGGAAGTAACCCCGTTGTCGTGATGATTCATCTTTTCGTGCACGTATATCGGCTGCGCCCAGTACTAGTAAGCGCCCTAATCGTGACTAGGAGGCAATGCCGAGACTACAAATACGATACAGCCTTCATGCCTTCGCCTTACTATGCCCAGTCGTCATTGCAGCCACGGTACACGTTCGTACCTCTCAGTGCAGGGTCCGTCTTCGTCGGGAAGAAAGGAAACTCCGTCAGTGCCTCTGCGCGTCTGAGCTAACTGCTTATAATGCCCCACCCATACGTCGTTCTGGGAAGGATTCTCCACAACATGCCAGAGAGCCCTAAACTGTGGACGGACGACAACTCCCAGGCACCTATCTTACGACGCGCGCCAGTGCTCTTGGACAGCCACGGACAGTCCACTGCGGTCGAGGGGGCGCCGGTATCGGCGGGGGAGGTCCTTCCTGTTCCGTCAGCTGTTGGAAACACTCGCAATAGTGGCTCGCGCCCATCTATATCGCACCGTATATCTCGAGCAACGACGACGACGTTTGGGCGGAACTTTTCCGAGTCACTTCGCCGGTCGCGCAGTGCCGGTCAGGGACCAAGCCGCAATAGTGTCCGGATTAGGAAAGTGCGCGACAGCTCCCGCGCGAGTTCGGCTCAGCCTGCTTCTCGGCGTCCAGCCTCTGATGCGCGTGCAGTTCATGAGAGGACGATAGCCTTCTCTTCTACCAACGACAGTTGTTCTGCACATGTGTGCGACCCGGCCATGCTAGACGAGGAAAACGGGAAGTCTTCCGTGGCCGAGGTTCCTGTGCCGGCGCCACTTCAACAAGGTGTTCCCATGACCAAGGTTTCCGCGAAATCACAAAAGAGCTACATATTCAAGCTCGATGCTGATCAGGGTCAAATCATTTGGGAATCCAAGAAGTTAAGGATCAGTACGTACTTTTTGGTCGGGTATTTTAGGGATTAACGTTCACCCCCTCCCAAAAGTTCCCATCGAGAATATCAAACAACTCAGGTCGGGGTCCGATGCAAGGTATTACCGCCAACAGTTTCAGCTCGCACGAGAATACGAGGATCGGTGGATCACCATCGATTACGTGTTGGACGGACAATACAAGATGCTCCATCTAATTGCCTCCTCACTGGATGCATTTCGGCTCTGGGACATCACATTGAGAAAGCTGTACGCGATAAGACAGGAGCTAATGACGGGCCCCGGAAACGAGGAAACCCGTCAAGCGGTCTGGATAAAACAGTGCTGGAAATCAACTGGGGAGCAGAGTAACCAAAGATTATCATTCGAGCAGGTGGAAAAGTTGTGCAGGCGATTGAACATTAATCCGTCCCAGGAGGACTTAATGCGACTTTTCAGGGTGGGTTAGTTTCGCGTACTATCTCCCACCGCTTGATGGCGAGCCTGATGATTGGTTTAGAATTCCGATTCGCAAAATCGTCAGTCTCTCGACTTCGCCGACTTTCAGACGTTCGTCAGACTTCTCAAAGCTCGCCCTGAAATTGATCTTCTCTACAAGAAATTGTGTTCAATGGGTGATGGAAAACTCACATTTAGCGTGTTTGAATCCTTCATGTACAACGCACAGCAGGTAAGTATTTTGTGTCCTTGCTTTCGTGGGGCTGATTTCTATCAAGTCAAGCCTCTCGCCGCAGGATCTGGAGAAACTTTTCCTGCGGTGTAGTATAAAGCCATCCGACGCGCGGGGTGTATCCTCCATAACAGATATTGCCAATATTGCGATGTCTCTGGATACTTTCACAGCCTTTCTCTTATCTTCCGATAATTCGGCTTTCATGGGTCAAAATGGAAAGGTCTATCAACCGATGACGCACCCTTTATCCGACTATTTCATATCTTCATCGCACAATACATACTTAGTTGGTCATCAACTCGTTGGGTACAGCACCATTGAAGGTTATATCCGAGCTCTCCTCCGTGGTTGTCGTAGTGTGGAATGTATGCTTGATTCCCCTCAGTACTTTGCGATTGCTGACATTAGAGTCTTAGTAGATATTTACGACGGGGAGCATGAACCAATGGTCTTTCATGGCAAGACTTTGACTTCCAAGGTATCTGCACGAGAAGTTTGCGAGGCGGTCATGAAATACGCTTTCGTGACCTCTCCTTACCCGATCATTATTTCGGCTGAGATTCACTGTTCGCTCCCTCAGCAAGAGATGCTTGCCACTATCATGCATGAGGTTTTCGGAGAGGTTCTAGTTAGCGCACCGATTGAAGGGAGGCCGCTATCAGGACCATTACCGAGTCCTGAGGACCTCAAAGGTCGAGTACTGCTGAAAGTTAGTGAACTCCTCAAAGTAATGCTCATATATGCTTGCTGATTCCCGTTCCTTCAAGGCGAAGAATCTGTATGTCTCCGAGAATGAACCCATTCGCGAGAGGGACGTCACGCTCGACACCGAATCCTCCTCAACCGAAGCCTCCGCATCGGATTCAGACATCGTGCACGAGATCAGAGAAGAATTTAAAAATGTCAAACTGCTCGAGACGGAAGCCGTCAAAGGTATATCGGTTACAGCAGCATCTAGTCGTCGTGATGCTTGGCTGAGCGTCGCGCCGGCGAAAACAACAGAATTTAAAGAAGAGTTACGAAAAGCGCGCAACGTTTTCAACCGTGTTCGCCGTAGACGTACCTCTCCAGAGAGATCCGTTAGTGCAGCACTCGCTAGCGCGGCAATTGCAACCTCAACAGCAGTCATCGAGCAGTCGCCGAAAACGGAGTCGAAACCAAGGCACAAAGCTAGGATGTCTCCCGCTCTCGTTGCACTTCTGGTGTATACCGTTGGCGTGAAGTGTCGTGGAATCAACAAGAAGGAACATTATGCTACTGAACACATGTTCTCACTCTCTGAGACAACGGTGAACAAAATTCTCAAACAGGGAGCGGCAGATCTTATCAAGCATAACAAGAGACATTTGGTTAGGATATACCCAAAAGGTACAAGAGTAAGCTCGACGAATTATCTGCCCCATCGATATTGGGCAGCTGGTGCACAATTGGTTGCTATCAACTGGCAAACGTTCGGTACGTGAAGCTCTACCGGGACGGGGTTTGAGTGTGGCGCCGTTAATGAAATATCATCTCTGATAGATCTGGGGTACATGATCAATCATGCAATGTTCCAAAGGAATGGAAGAGCCGGCTATGTGCTCAAACCGGAGGTTCTCCGCAAGACTGAAGATCCCCGCAAATCCGATAAGGAACATCTTCATCATCACACACGGCATTATTTGGAAGTGACTGTAAGCCTCCATTCTTCGCTAGGTTTCTGGTCACCTGACGTGGAGATATTGTGGTATTGCCACTGGCGCTGGCAGATTATCTCGGCTCAGCAACTACCCCGTCCAAAGGATGCAGCGGGCCGCGAGATTACGGACAAACGCATCGATCCCTACGTCGAGGTGTCGGTTCATACCCCGGACTGGAATCACCCGAGTAGTTCCTCTTCGTTCCTCTCCTCACCCACTTCCAGTGTATCTTCTACCAATTCATCCAATAGCCATGTGCATGCACATCGATCAGTGACAACGATGCGCACAAGTTCGGTGAAGAACAACGGGTTCAATCCGGTGTGGCAGGAGACATTGAGGCTACCTTTTGAGTGCGTGGGCGACATGCGCGATCTCGTGTTCGTGCGGTTCACCATCCAGCGGGATGGCGAGTCCGACGGGGAACCGATCGCAGTGTATTGTATTAGTCTGGGCAGCCTTGCTATGGGTGAGTTTTTGCTTTGTCTCGATCCCAATGGCTTGTGTTCCGATGGACTGATGCATATGAATGATGTAGGGTACCGGCATCTACCCCTTCACGATTCGCAATTGTCGCAGTATCTGTTTTCGACGCTGTTCGTCAGATGCTCGGTCCACAACGCTTGATGCGATGGGAGACCGAGGGCAGCATGTTTGGTCATTTACGAGACGTCGCGCTTTTCCACCTTGCAACATCGATACCAACGTTTTCACGTCACAGATCATGTGTGCTTTTACAGTCCATACCCCCTTCGAACTGCTGTGTGGTTGAAACACAAACAATGAAATTGACCATATGAACAGCGGGTGTCTGTTAGAAATTTAGACGGCTACTGAAAGAGCTGTCTGCTCTTTCGACGTCGTGGTCCGGTCGTGATGTTTGGTACACCACCACACATGAGCGTCCTGGAAATACTCCCCTGCTCGACGAATTTGTAGTATTTGGCCGAAGCACGGCTGCGAAGTGACAGCGATGCACAACTCCTAACCTGCAAGTGATCAGCGGATGTGTAAGTGAAGCGATCATACCAAAGTCGTGGTCCACTAGTAAAGGGGTCAAAGATAAAGGTCTGGATGGTGTGCAGAGCCTGGTGAACGTCTGAGGTGAGGTACCGGTTGTTTGCGTTCGTGTGCAGTAGAGCCTCGTGGCGGCCAGGCTAGGAGATTCTGGCACATCATCTTCTATTCACGTTGTGATAGCTGCTGAGTGAGGGCTGAGCAGGTGTTGAGGGTGTTGACAGAGATCGTAGCAGCAGCGGGCGACAGCCACGGCGAGACATGCCGACCCAGAGAACCCACCGAGCCACCAGACAGCGTGGGTGGTGTGCGTACATAGGACGGCAGCCTACCAATCAAGGTGGACCGGATACCAGTCGAGTCGGACAGAGATGTCAACAGCAAGCGAAACAAGAGTGTCATGCATGCGAGTGCGGGCACAGACAGCGAGACGGCAAAGTCGGGTCCGTCGGAAGACACTGCGGACCCAATAGGTGACGACGAGCGTCATTCAGTTGCACCTACAGAGCCTCCCGACAAGCCAATAGGTACGAAGGAACGGGAAGGTGGCCAAGTCGAGCCGAACCAGATAAAAGTTGAACTAGGCGGAAAGGTCGACGGCGAGCGAAACGGAAACATTACACATGCGAGCGCAGACGCAGACGGTAATGGCGAGGCCGAAGGAGTGCACCAAAATGCGCAGGTAGATGAGGTGAACACAGGGATGTGTTGTAGGATGCGGAGAGACGCAGAGAGAGCAGCCGCGACCGCGCACGACAGATCGGCAGCACAAGCTGAAGAAGTCGATCAGCGCACCTCACAAGGTAGTGACGGCTTACCCGAACCGCCCCCTGAGCCACCTCCACCACCCGACCAGCCCGCGCGATGACGAGAGGACCCCCCAAAGAGTCGAACTTGAGGGGGAGTAGACCACATCTGCGAGCCTTGACGCAGGCCATGCCAGAGCCGAAAACGTGTTGGTTGATAAGCACAAACACCTGGAGCAAGAGGCGAACTCACCTCCATGGGCCCGAATCAAGCCGGATACGCAGGCGGCGTCGATGGGAGTACCCGATTGCCATAGGTACTTGATATATGTGCCGAATAAACTGCAGAATGCGTTAGAGCATCAGGGTGAAGGGCTAGAACAGGAGCAGATGAAGGACTTACCTAGAGTCCGAGGAGCTCGAGACGAAGCAGACGGCCCGAACGGCAAACCGCGCACACCATGTGATGTTAACAGTCCACGGAAACGCATTGTAAACGTCAGGGACGAGCGCGTCGACGAAACGAACGCACCAGGTCAAGATACCAGTCCAGGGGGCCAGGTGGCCGAGGAGAACGGGTCGGGGGCAAACGGCGGCAATATAAAGTGGAGAATAGACGGATACGGTGTCAGGATGAATGGGAAATGACGGGAGAAGGATGGCGCGACGAGCGGCGCACGCAGTGACTCAAGACGAGTCAGTACAATGTCTCGAGCTGGGAT
>JBBPKE010000253.1:6471-17858 GCA_038089095.1 Tylopilus orsonianus | reverse complement strand
TACGAAATGATGCTTGATTTCTACGGCATGCGTTTACTCTCAGATACGGGGCTGCTCGGACGTGCGCTCCCACCTCGGGATTTTAAATCACGTTACCGGAATCTCCTCGGTGAGTGGTCTCCATCGATAGCGCCTGTACGTGGTCTGAACGCGGCGCGGCGCCACATGGTTAGGAAAGTCCCACAACAATCTACGCATCACTCGCATTCTCAAGTGCCTGTCCGAATTGGGACTAGAGTGCCTGAACGCTGGGTTGCTACTGCACATCCTAAACGAGCAGAGCGAGAGCGATATGCTCAATTCCGCATCGCTGCAACTGAGCATGGACCGGTGGTGGGCCAACTGCATACGAGACGACCGTGAGCGTGACTGGGTTGGCCAAGTCATTGCAAAAGTGAGATCTGGAGGCGTGTTCACAAGAGAGATGTACGAGACCGCGATGGGGATGAGGCAGTCGACGGGGGGGTTCCCTGTTGATATGGTCAACTAGGACTCGACGCAGCTCGACGCGCATCCTCATTGAATAAATATCGTCTATTCGAAACCGACCAATGTAACAGTGTATACTAGCTCGGCGTCTGTCATTCTCTAGGATAGTAAATGTCTGACGCTCGATATTACACAATAAGAATACAAACAACCGTATAGTTGCTGAAACCACACCCAGACTGTCAGCGGCCGTTGCGGTAACGTCGAAAACCAAGTACTCACGTCCTATCAAGAAATAAAACTTGAAGGACGTTACGGTCATTGCAAACCTTGCAGCCTCGCGATGATGATATCTTGTCTCTTCTGCGCATACATTGGACTGATAGACTGCAAGAGGTCTTCGATCGACTCATACGTCTGTCCCCCATCAATCTTTGAAACAAATCAGCGATTCGGATCATGACCGTCATAAAGTGATAGAAGCATACCCGATAGCCACGAGTGTTCAAGGACACTCTAGTGTTGGTCCCCTCTAGTAGTGTCACGGCAGCGGTGGCCTCGTGTGCCGAATTCTGTCTTGTGACCTCGTATCGAGTCAAACCAAAGGACTGTTCAGAGAGGGCACGGCTCAATTCGTTGTGGTAGAAAGAGGACGGGGAAGTCATATTGGCGGTAGGCTGGCGATTCCGTCTCCATTCTGAATCATCAGCGGAAAGGCGATTATATAGCCTCGACATCCAGCAAGGGCCGGACATGTCGTGCTGTCCATACAACTGAACGAACAAGGGGCCGACACTACCAGGAGTGACAAAGCGGAGGGAGAGAGATAGTAGCAGCCCTTTCAACAAATGATCATGATGATTGTTTGCATTGTTCTTGGCCCTGTTGCCAATCCCAGTTTGTAATACCGTGCGTTCGGCCACCGGATCCGTGCTTCATGAAGGACTTGACTGCGCGCGGGTATTACCGCTGCTCCGCAATTCAGAAAGCTTTGAAAATCAATCGTACAATCAGCTGAGATGATAGATCATACTAGGCTATGCTAGCTGGGATCACGAGGGTCGTTTCAAAGGGAGAGCATGACCCGAGCGGCAATATCATCCTGTACAGGAGTGTGCTAAAAAGGCAACCCTCCAACCGGTAGTCGTCCACGACGTGGGCACTCATCTCATCCCGCTGGGAACCCCTGACTCGCTATGTATAACAGATTGGAACGGTGGCCGACAGCTCGCAGGAAGACGGATTTTTCAAATATCGATGAATGGGCATTTGTAATTTCTCCTCCTGCACGGGTTGACAGGTTTACGTTGCTGCAACACTTGAGGCGTATGAACCAAACAAAACAAGGAGAAAACGACTCGTGGCACAGGGCTATCGGCCAGAGCGAAAGCTTCGACACAGGGGAATTCGGTGAGGGAAACATACTGCAGTCCGCTTACGTTGCTCATGGAGGGTTGTGTTGCAAGGGGAAACAAGTTGAACGTCAAACTCCAACAAGTCATCATATGGCTACCAACGCTGTGTGCCCTAAAACCTTGATTTAACCTAGAGATCTTATCGCAGGAATCGACTGCCCTTGATGTACAATTTTTGTGGGAGTCATTCTTGAACAGTGGGACCGTGGAAAGTGGCATAAAACTGAGCGAAGGGCCCGTGACCACTGGGAGGTCTCGCTGATAACCCAGGGAACTTGAAACGTGGTCCCAAGGATCACCGGACTCAGCCCTCTCCGCTGCTACGGACGCAGGGAAGATAAAATAGTAACCAGAAACCGCCGGATCCTGTAACATCGACATTACGTTTGAACCAGAAAATGTGTTTTCCAGTCCAATCGAATGCCCACACAGGTGGACGTCCAAGTCACAAGACGGTTCGGTTGTGTGACCCGCAGGCTTAGCTCCGGTTATGTTTGAATTATAATTGTTTCCCTGTGTACAATTTGCTGTGGAACGGGACTTGTGATAAATTTAATCGTCCAAATAGTCTCCGAGATGTCCCTCCAAAGGTACTGGGCGGGGAGGCCGAGGACGTTGTGTTGACGACCTGGACGTTTGAGCAAGGGCCAAACAGGGATGACATAGGTGTTACCATTTTGGGCGCGCAGGGCGCTCCGTGTTTTGCAACGCAGCTTAGTATTGCGCAAAAGGCTCTTCTGCCATACGCTGGAATCGCTGTAAACGCCTATACGCTTTCTCTTCATCGGAGGTACCTGTCTTCGAATCCTCCAACTTTGCCCAACGGACCATCCAGTAGCCATGGACGTAGTCAAGGCGGTGGAGACGTACATCACAAAGCTTGTGTCTACTCCTTCAGCTATGAAGGTTCTCCTTCTCGATACACACACGGTGAGGTTTTCCGGCCCAGGTTTCCGTGTGCTGACGTCTTTCTTGGTTCTGCTAGACACCGATCGTCTCCCTTGCTTCGACACAATCGACTCTCTTGTCGCATCAAGTGTATCTCACGGACCGAATTGATAATAGGTTGCGCAATCCAATGCCCCACATGAAATGTGTCTGTTTCCTGCAACCTAGTGAGGCCAGCCTTGAAGCGGTGTGCGCAGAGCTGCGTGAGCCCAAGTATGGTGAATATTACCTGTGTCAGTGCGTGGATTCTTTCGGTAAGCTGGTATCCGAGCTAAGGTACGTCGATCAACTAGATTTCAGCAACGTTTTGAGCAAATCATCGATCGAACGCCTTGCTGAGGTAGACGAGTTTGAGGTGGTGCGAGAAGTGCAGGTAGCGCGGCTAACCGTTCTTTGCGTCGAGTGGAGTTGACATTTTTACTGCAGGAGTATTTCGCCGACTATGCGCCTCTTTTACCATGTTTATTCTCCCTCAACCACTTGCCCTCTGCTAGCAAACCCTTGCACGGATCATCGTACAACACCTGGGATGACACCGCCCTAGAAGACACCGTGCAGGGAATTATAGCCGTGCTTCTTAGCCTGAAAAAAAAGCCCGTCATCCGGTACGAGAAGATGAGCGGTATGGCCAGAAAATTGGCCAACGAGGTTCAGGTTCGTCGCTTTTTGGTATCGCCGGCTTACCATATTCATCCCAGTGCATAGCATCGCATCCAAGCGGAGTCAGCCTTATTCGATTTCAGGCTCACGCAGGTGGCACCGCTGTTACTCATCCTTGATCGGAGGAACGACCCTGTTACGCCTTTGCTATCTCAATGGACATATCAGGCGATGGTCCACGAGCTTCTCGGCATCCAGAATGGAAGGGTTAACCTTAGCATGGTTCCTGATATTCGACCTGAACTTTCTGCAAGTTCATTCCCGTAGGATATCATTCCACATCTCACACGTTCGATAGGAAATTACTCTCACGACCACTACTGATCCGTTCTTTCAAGCACATTACCTAGCGACATTTGGTGATCTTGGAACTTCGCTAAGGAACTATGTCCAATCTTATCAATCACGTTCGCTCGCTCAATCCCCCTCGGCTATCAATTCGATATCTGACATGAAAAGGTTTGTTGAGGAGTATCCCGAGTTCAGGAGGCTTGGAGGAAACGTCAGTAAACATGTCGCCCTCGTCGGGGAACTCAGCAGGTTGGTCGAAAGAGATCATCTACTAGACGTCGGTGAAATAGAACAGGGCCTTGCGACGAGTTCGGGCTGCGATCTCAAGGTTTGTACCACGCTCAGCATTCCGCATTCACATACCCAAACATACGTTCGGACTTAGACTGTCCAAGCTCTCATCTCGAACAACACCGTACCTGCGTGGAATAAACTCCGGGTTGTTATCTTGTATGCGTTACGCTATCAGAAGACGCAGCAGAATAACGTTGCTACGCTTATCAACCTCCTTCTTTCCAATGGAGTGTCACGAGAAGAAGCGAGGGTGGGAGTATCCTATCCTTTACGTCCACCACTAATTAAACTATTTCGTCAAGCTCGTCTACGTCTTTCTGAATATCGCGGGTTCTGATCAGCGGCAGGATGATTTATTTTCGACGGAATCACTGTTAGCCAAGGGCAGATCTGCGTTGAAAGGCCTGAAGGCAGGTCACTCTCGTGTTGTGATTAACATCGCCTAATAAATCGTATAGGGCGTTGAAAACGTCTATACTCAACATACTCCGCATCTCTCGCAGACATTAGAAAACTTGTTTAAAGGAAGGCTGAGGGAGGCTAGCTACCCGTTCCATGACGGTGCAGGAGCGAACCTTGGCCTGCAACGGTATGCCCTGATTCCGCTGATTTCTTCATGTTAACGATCACCCCCAAGACCACGGGATATTATCATATTCATGATTGGCGGAACAACGTACGAAGAGGCCAGAACAATTGCTTTGTTGAACCAAGAATCCAGTTCAACAGGGACGCGGGTGCTACTGGGCGGCACGTGCGTCCACAACTCATCCAGGTGCTTGGTGCCTATTTCTGTTCCCGTTACGATTCAATATTGAGCAACATACCAGCTACCTAGAGATGGTTCGTGCCGCAGCGGAGAGCTTCCCCAGCTCTGTGTACGAGCCGCCACCAGAATCATTATCAAACGCGCCGTCGCTCAACTTGAATCTGGGCGGGGTCAATGTCAGTCTTGGCGGACCAGGTGGCTCGGGAGTTTACAGAACAAGCTCGGATAATGTTGGCGTTCAAGCGGAGGGCATCAGAGACGGTGTACGCAATCTGATCGGCAAAGTGAAGCAGGGCGTAGACAAGATGGGATTGTAGTGAAGCATGCTTGGGTGACCTACATCGAGCTACTACTAGCTAGCCACTGGTGTGGTGATGGATTTTCCACCAGTACCGAGACGCGTAAATGCACGGAACTTGATTCGCTCCGAGGGTGACACGTCGTCTGAAGGTCACGTGACGTACGGGGTGTAACCCCGAGACGCTTGCTCTGTGAAGTTCGCGAACAACGATTTTCATTGCATACAACCTTTTCACGGTGGCCCCCCTTGACCACGGACTGGTGCGATGGCAAAGGGATTTCTAGCGGGCCTCAAAGGCATCGACGCCTTTGGAAAAGTAAGTCATCATTTGCCCACCCACCGACGTCTGGTACCTCATATCTTCTGTTAGACTACAGAAGACGTGAAAGTGAAGACGCGCACTGGCGCTTTCTGTATGTCTATTCCTGACTTATCAGCTGCTTCGATTCATGTCCTCCGTGTTCCCCAGTGACACTCGTTTCAGCATGTATTATATTGGCTTTCACGACCATGGAGTTCTTCGATTATAGAAGAGTTGGAGTTGACACTTCAATTGTCGTCGATCGAAGTCGTGGACAGAAACTGAGTGTAAAGCTCAACGTGACGTTCCCGCACGTCCCTTGTTACTGTGAGTGATGCCCTCCCAGCTTATCCACTTTTCAACTTTTAAGTCGTCGGCCCTGTTCTGCGGCTGGATGTTTCGTTCGCGGGTTTTGGACACGGTGCCCATAGTGCTTAGCCTCGACGTGATGGATATTTCTGGGGAACAGCAGCGCGACATTTCTCATAACATCGTGAAAAAGCGACTCACGAAGAATGGCGTCGACGTCCCCGGACTACGCGGTGGGGATCTGCGAAACGAGATTGACAAGCTGGCCGAGAAACGAGGGACCGGATACTGTGGCTCCTGTTATGGTGGTGTGGAGCCCGAGAGTGGATGCTGCAACAGCTGTGAGGAGGTTAGGCAGGCGTATACAGCCAAGGGTTGGAGTTTTGGCAGCCCTGATGATATCGAGCAGGCAAGCTGGATGTCTGCTCAGTGCACGTTTTACCTGCTGACGGTTTATGGTAGTGTGTTCAAGAGGGGTGGTCGGATAAGCTCAAGGATCAGGCGGACGAAGGTTGCAATATCTCTGGACGCATTCGAGTGAACAAAGTTATTGGAAACATCAACATATCCCCGGGCAGATCATACCAAACCAACAGCCGATATTTCTATGACCTTGTGCCTTACCTCAAAGACGACAAGGCAATCCACGACTTTTCTCACACCGTCGATGAATTCTACTTCATGGCCGATGACGAGTATAATCCGACCAAGTCAAAGAAGGGGAAGGAAATGAGGAAACGTATGGGTATCGAAGAGAACCCTCTGGATGGCTATGAAGCCAGAGTTTGTTGATTGGCAATGTGTTCGCGATATTTTGCTGAGTTCGTCCGTCTCCAGACCACCAAAGCCCAGTACATGTTTCAGTACTTCATCAAGGTCGTCTCAACGCAGTTCAGGACCCTTGACGGAAAATCTGTGCGTGATAATTCTGGTCAGGTGCGGTGTAGACTGACCTGGCGCACAGATCAACACCCACCAATACAGCGTAACTCACTTTGAGCGAGATTTGACGAAAGGCGTGGGAGAAGAGGGCAAGCAAGGAGTTTACATGCAACACGGCGCTATGGGTGCACCAGGTATGTGATTGTCGATAATGAGGCAACCCGAATACGAAGCTTTTGCACAGGTGCCTTTTTCAACTTTGAAATATCGCCCATTCTTGTCGTGCATTCTGAAACAAGGCAATCGTTTGCACACTTCCTCACATCGTGAGTGATGGTGTTTTTTGGACCTGTTGTTTCTGACTTTACTCTTTCCAGGACGTGTGCGATTGTTGGAGGAGTGTTGACTGTAGCAGCGCTGTTGGACAGTATAATATTCGCGACTGGGCGCAAGTTGAAGAAGGGCGGTAGCACCAATGGGAGCGTAAAAGTACTGTAGATGTCGCGCCAAGTACCGTATTCATTGGCTATCGACCTGGAGAGTGGAGAGTAGGCTGGTGTGATGTCATGTCGTATGCGTCGGGAATACCCGAAATGGCTTGACTGGAAGCAATGACCAAGGCGCCCTCTGCGATTCTGTCCGACGCGCTCACCTCCTTCAACAGAGCCGCGACCCTCGCCGTACGCGTGGTTCTCCACCACTTCAACAGCTACTGAATACATTGATCTCTAGTTTACAGCGGCACAGGACCAGGCGCGCAAGGATGTCACACACGCAACCGCGGATGCGCGTGAAGCTCGCAGGGAGCGCGATGAGGCAGTCGACGCGCTCCACGCCATCAAACTCGAAGAACAGGCTTGGAAAGAAGGCGCTAGCGTATGGAAAGCTGCTGTGCGCCAACTCCCTTTGTGTTTCGCGCGTCCTCGTTCTCACCTCCATGCTAGGCAAACCAAGCTGAACTAACCGTATGACATTCTCCGTCGACTTCGACGCGTCTTTGATCTTGTATCGTCGACAGATCAACCACCACCTCGAAACCATCGCCCAGCTACGTGAGGAAGCCACGCAATGGAAAAACCAGTGTCTTCGCCTTGAAGAAACCTCGAGACAGGAAGCCATCAGCTGGAAAGAGCAGTTCCTTCGTGTAGAACAAGAACGGTCAAAACTCGCCCAACGAGTCGAGGAGCTCGTGGCAGAGCAACTAAGTTCCGTATGTTTTTCTCGTTCAAACTGTATGCCAGACCCGTGGACTATTTGTCTAGGGCGGACATGCGCAAACATTGGCTACGACACCGTATACGCCTATACCGAAGTATTCCGTTTTAGGGGACTTCTCTGCATCCTCTCGTTTCCAGCGTGTCCCGGCGGTCGATTCCACAAGCCCAGGTTGCCAAGCACACTCTTCATCGAATTCTGCACCCTCCACGTTCAAGACAGCCTTGAATGCGAGTCGAAACCGCCCCGGACCCATCATGCAACTCCCAACACCATTATCGGAAAACCAGCGCAGTGCCCGCCAACGAGCTGTAAAAGAAACGGTGCCACCTGTCTCACGATTAGGAGCGACATCAAACGGCACGCGCCAAATACTCATTCGTCGCGTACAAGCTATCGTAGAGGTCCCCGTGAAAGAAGAAAGTGTTGACCGAGGGGATCTGGGGTCAGACACACGTATTTCAACCACCGTCCCTTCGACCTCCACTTCCAGATCAGCACCCACATCCACTTCTGCACCAAAGATTTCAAAGGCAACCCCACGCGCGAAACGGAGAGCATCTATGAAACGAACCTATGTTGAAATCGACGATGAATCGGAACAAGATAATGTCTGCCAGGACTCCAAGCAAAGCGATGCGGAGGAATATCAGCCTGTTTCGGATGGTGATGATGAATTACTGATGGGTGTCGAGGTCAGCAAATCTGGGATGTGGTGTTTTAGTTTCATGTTTAACATTGCATTCACAGACAAACCGTAAAGAGGTCTACGGGATGAAGCGCACTTCACAGCACACCTGGAAGACAGCTCCAGCACCTATTGCGCCGAAGAAACGAAAAGTTCCCCCAAAGAGTCGGCCTTCTGTCGCTTCCAAGTTCTGAATGTACTCGGCCCACTATCGAATACGGAACTCCCACTTGCATTCCCTGTTCACCCTATTTATTTTCCTACTTAAGTCCGATCTACCCATGCTTTCTTGCACGCCGGAAGCACATTTTCTAACGACGTTCTCTCGCGCTATGACACGTGTATGGTACTTGCACCCACGATGTAACCCTTGTCTTTGCAATCAACTCTTACAAGATATCGCCCCAAATCTACAATCCAGCATCATCTCGATATGATCGCTTCAGTTACGCTCCTGGGCAGAAGCGCGATCACCAACAAATTCGTCGAACCACCTGAATACTTCGTAATGCCATTTCAGGCTGTTGCCGGGATTCACCACCCAGTGATTTTCGTCGGGAAAGATCACCAGTCGGCTACGTACTCCAAGTCTATTATGTGAGCGCGCGATGCGTATCAGCACAAGTAACCAAGTGGAAAGCCGGGCGTATACGTACTGTTGCAGTGCGTGCCAAACTGAGATCCCATCTCCCTCGGGCAATCGATAATCCTTGCTCCCGTGGATGATCAGCTGAGGCGTCGACCATCTGTTCACGGTGTATGCGGGACTATACCTGTATGCGTCGTTAGAGACGAGCATAGGTGCCCGATGAGCGGAGAGACGGCACTTGCTTGCGAGACAGTGCAAAGGCTTTCTCTTCCCAGGGACGTCCTCCCCATTCGTGGTTGAACTAGCTAGACATCAACAGGGCCGAACAAATTGAACGGGGCGCGTACGCACGAAGAAGAGTTCATCGGTCGCGTAGCCATTATACGTGGTATCGAAGACCTAGACAGAGCGATCTCAAGACAACCCCATAGAGAAACAAGTAGGACGTACACCATCATGGCACACCAAGGCTTTGAACCCGAAGCCAAAATCAGGGTTTCCTTGAATCCAGCTGGGAGGAGCATTAGGGCACGATGAAGCTGCGACGGTAGTACGACCTACTTGATGGCATAACCTCCCCAGCTGGCGCCTGCAGCGACTGCGCGCTCGGGGTCAATCTGATTGATGCTGTCAGAAGCACGAGCAGCAACCTGGTCCCGGCGTGGATACCTGAGGGTAGTGCTCCAAGACGTATTTCCAACCATTTCGAAGATCTACGAATGGCTTTCCTCCCCAGTCTTCCTTGATTCCTTCGGTCAACGCTAGGGCGCCGTTTTCAAGAACTCAGGCAACACATGATCAAAATCTGCTTACCCTGGCCGAAAGAGGTGGAACCAGTGGGGTTGATCGCTACGACAATATAGCCCTGACTCGCAAAGACTGGCAGATTTTGGTTTCCAAAAAAATGATACTCAGTAGACGGTCACTGACCATTGGGATTCCATCGAGTAGACCAAGAATCATCCCAACAGGCTTCGGGACCTAAAGTACGCTGTGTCAACCATCTGCCGTGTATTTCATACTACTGCAGAACTTGCCCCCGTGAATGAGCAGAACGACGGGCCATTTCTTCACGTCCGTAGACTCGTAACCAGGAGGAGTGAGGATCCACCCATGAATCCTGTGTTCCGCACCTTCGAACCAGAACTCCTCACCAGGGTGGAGGTGTTTTCCCTGGAGGAAAGAAGATGACAAGTTGGTGATCCGGATGGGCCTGGCCACCACGGAGCTCGTTGGATCTTGCTTGAGAGTGGCTGCGATGAGCTGGTGGCTGTCAATGACGTATGCGTCGTTCGGGGACGTAAGAGAGGACAGTGCAAAAAGGAGACGGCCATCCGAAAGCACTTGCAAGCCAGAAGCCGTATGCAAGTCGGTCAGAAGAACAGGCGTATCGTACGGCGAGGTAAGGACTGGCGGAGTGCTGTTGGGTGGCGGAGTGTTGCTGGGTGGCGGAGAAGTCGAAAGGAGGAAGATTTTGACTCTGGCATTGTCTCCGACAGTCAAGTAGATGAATTCGCCACTTTCCGAGAACTGGATAAGTGCCACTCAAAATTGTGTTTATCAGAGAATAGAGTGTGACAACACACCACCAAAGAACTCGGGGAGCGATCCCAGTCTTCAGCAATTGTAAAACTATTGTGTGTTGCGAGGTGGCAAATGACGATCTTCGCCCTGGGTTGCGCGTCACACTGGTTGATATGAGGGAGAGTCAAGAAGGACGTCTACCTGTCCGATTCATGGCCGTCTTCATCAAGTTGAAGCCAAGCCACCTTGTCACCTTGTCGGCTAAAAGCTGGAGCATGAGTAGCTCCATGCACACCAGAGGTAAGCTCCACCAGGTTCGAGCCGCGGAAGTCAACCAAGTATATCTGTCACGGTATGGTTGAACTAGTACATGCAGATGAGAGACACCGAATAACCTCACATTCTGCTTCGTGTGACTCGCTTTTGGAAGCTGGGGGTCCTTCGCAGTGAATATAATATGACTGTCCGAGATATCGAAATCGTCTGTTCCGCCGAAAGGCTCGACCGGAGAACTCTGAGATCATCGATGACAAACCTATTGATAAGTGAACATCTCGACTAGAGGGTACATACCAATTCAGTTCCCTGGAGAATGTTGGTAAAGTCCTCTCCGAGAATGAACTTCTCTCCGTCTGTGTACAGCCCCACGGTAAAGAGAGCCTTGTGCTTGGGACCGACCCAGGTGTCCCATTGTCGCTCGAAGCCCTTGTCGTAGACTAGAGCGGTATTTCCGCGATTCTCGTACTTTTCATCATTGTCCTTGACTGCCTTT
>JBBPKE010000252.1:0-27305 GCA_038089095.1 Tylopilus orsonianus | reverse complement strand
CCGTGGCCGGGTTCGCCGTCCCTGCATTCAAGGTGCCCCTCCCCCTCCCCCCCCCGTCGCCCACCTCCCCGTCTGACCCAGCCCCCCCCCAGACAGGCACCCTCGACGCCCTCATCACCCTCTCCGAAGAACTCCCAAAGCAGGACGCGTTCTTCACTGCGGCCGTCGCCAAGACCGTCGACACACTGCGCAACCTCCTCAACAACGACCCTGCCAAGCTCGCGCAGCACGTCCAGGTGAACGAACGCAGCGTCGATGACTACATCTTCAAAGGCTGGCGATGGAACGACGGCAGATACGGCGTGCAAAAAAGCCTGCAAGAGACAGTCGACGTCCTCAACAAGGTAATATCACGCGCGTCCACATCATCCCACCCCATTCATTCATCTCCATCGCCACCGCATGCTGACCACGCGTTCAGGACATGGCGTCCATTGACAACATGATGAAGGCTAAACTGAACAACTACAACCTTGTCAAGGGATCCCTCGTGCAGATGCAACGAAAGAAGACGTACGTCTGTACTTCACATTGCCCGTCTGGCCCCGTGCTCAACGCTCTGCCACCCAGGGGAAATCTCTCTGTGCGGTCTCTCGTCGATGTCGTGTCTCGACACGACATGATACAGGATTCAGAGTACATGCAAACATGTCTGGTAGCAGTACCAAGGTAAGATCCGAGCCCCCCATCTGCTCACGTCTCATCCTCTGCGATCTCAAAGAACTCTGACGAGGGAGTGGAATACGAAATACGAACGTCTAACCAGCATGGTCGTCCCGCGTTCGTCATCGTGAGTTACTGTGATGTCACGGCGCAAACACGTTTTCTAATCACTGTATTCGTATGCCGCAAACAGCACCATCGCTTCTGACGACGAATATACCCTCTTCGGCGTTGTGATCTTTAAGAGGGTGCACGACGAGTTTGTGCAAAAGTGCAGAGAGAACAAGTGCGTTTGATCCAGCCATTTCAAATATGAAAACCTGTCCGACTGAACGCCCAAGCATCACAGATTCATCGTGCGTGACTTTGTGTATTCAGAAGAGCAGAACGACAAGCAGCGAGAAGAACTCGCGGCGGCGGACACAACCGAGAAGGAGCTTTGGGTGAGGGCCACGCATGGGCTTCTTGAGCACATGCTCACTTGTTACCTTTTTTGAGACGGAGCTGTTGAGGCTGTCCAGGACAAACTTTTCAGAGTCCTTCCAGCTCTTGGTACATCTCAAGGTCTTGCGCCTCTTTGTGGAGAGTGTCCTTCGATACGGTCTACCTGCAAATTACGTCGGACTTGCCATCAAGGTGTGAGATCTCCCTTCTTCGTTGAAGCTGTGGTAATCACCCCATTTCTCACAGCCCGATCCAAAGTTGACCAAGAAGACGCTGTCCGTCTTGACGAATGTGTTTTCCTACCTCGCTCCTCGTGCCGGTCGATCCAGGAAACAAAAGGACGCGGGAACGGACGAGTTCATAGGGGAATATCAAACCCTTTTGGAACAAGAGTTCTTTGATTTCGTGTTGTACGAGGTACCATGGATCGTCTTTTGACTTGTATTCATTACCATGCCTCGATACGACAAGCTGCCCGACCGATTTCATGCCACCAGATAAACAGCTTTATTAGTGGAAGGATAACAATATGACCGACCCGCTACTGTAGAAACTATCTGCCTGTGTAATGTACAAAAAGCAAGATCGGAAACAGAACCGGTGGGAGATAAAGCAAAGTATAAGAGACACAGAGACGTTGTGACAATCCGAACACAGAAAAACAGAGATACTGGATAGAAGCCGTCGGGTCCGACAGTCGCCTGGCAAGGCTAAGCGCCAATCAGCTAGTAGGCGTGTGGAAAAAGGGTGATGATGGCAGAAGCAACGCCGCGTTGTCTATCTGTCAACTATGTGCGTGATGGATGGAGAAAGCGGTGAGTGGGAGACTAGTTCAATCTTGGAGAAAGGGAGAGAGAGAGAAGTGATATGTGGAGAAATGATGCCATTGCGTAGAGGGGATGATGTGAGTGAAATTGCGAGACGGAATAATGGATGCAATGGGATGGGTACCAAGCGGAGATACAGATCTCCTGATACATGTTCCCTGATAAATAGAAATCCTGAATGGATAGGAGTCCCATAACAAGCGTGCAATAGCGACAGAAGAACAACTGTTAGTCGGTTTCAGAAGGATCACCACATTCCTTCTGGAACGGGGTAAGACCACTTCGTCCACAGCAAACTTGACTTGCTCTCTTTTCTTTTTCCTTTTTCTCTTGTATTTTGGACAGTTGTGGGTGAAACTAGGCATGCCGAAAGGCGCGCACGAGCACGGACGATCCCTCAAAGCCCGAGGTTCGACATCACCCGCGACACCTCATCCACAACCTCCTCATTCATCACTCTAGCATTTCTCTGGGCAGATGAGCCGATTACTGCCGATGATCTGGGTCCATAAACACTAGGGAATGATGGTGCAGTAGCGCTCGTCGGACTCGAGTTTCCTCCAGTACCTGCTCCAGTGGACGTTGTGGGTGACTCTGGAGGTTGGAGTCGCGAGGAGCCCTCGGTGATGCGCGACAAGGAATACGTCAGATCAAGGGACTGAGCACGATTTTGGAGAGATCGAGGTTTGGAGATCTGCTCCTTGATCTTGGACTCGAGGAGGGAATCTGAGCCCCGTTTCAAGGCATCCTCGGTATTACGGGTTCGGGTTGTAATCCCTGTGCCCTACAAGAGATTGGCCCGGTGAGGTAATGAACTCAAGAATCGCAAGAATGTAAACACGTACGATTGGCGGTAGCGGTGTCCAATAATCGAGACCCGTTCCAGGCTGTCCATACGATGATTGTGAATCCTCGTGTTCCTCAAGATCGTAAATGTATGGAGGAGTATTGAACAACGCCTTTACATCTGGGGACGAATTTGCCAACCTCAGCCGTCGATCACCGAGGATCTCCGTCGACCGCGTCAACTCGACTGACTCTGTTAATATAGTAATGAGTTTTCGTGAGAAGACATTTTTACATAGTAGCGGATCAGGAGAAAGCGGAGAGTGGGAACTCACCATGCCTTCTTGCGGTGGAAAGTACTTTGCTATCAAAGTGTGGGAACGCCTCGGCAAAAGAGTCACCCCTCTTGTGCGTGTGAGCTGTCGGAGAAGGGTACACGCGTACGTTGTGGTTCAGCAGGAATTGCTCAAGCATCTCTTTCGCCGCGAGAAGGAAGTCGCTGTTTGACCTCTGACACCTGAATTTGAAGCTATACTCGCCCTGGGACTGAATCTGCGCCATTTGCGGCGAGGTCTGAGAGGTAGACGGATGATCTAATGAAGTGCTAGAACCATTCGTGGAGTGGATGGGAACAGGGGGTTTGGTGTTCGGTGTGATGGATACTTGGTATTCCCGCTTAATGCGTTCGACGAATGCGATAAAGTCCGGGGATGCACAAACTACTGGGAGTTCGGGTCTGGGTGGAACTGGCATGTCCGCTTCGAATGGGACGTGTTCCTATCGATTGTGAGATGGAGGAAGGCATGCGAGGTAAAGAAGACCCACCAATAGCATTGCAGCAGAAATTTGGACTTGACTCTCGGGACCGAAAATAGTTACCACATCCGAAGCCGTTTCTTTGTCTGGGAACCGCACGCGCGAATTGGTCTTTGATTCAATATCGTGAATAAATATAGCCTTTTCACCAAGCAATGTGCGGTGGTATCGGCGGGGGATCGATAGGGTCTCATTGACATAATCCTTGTCCTACAGTCGGATCAATAGGCTATCGCACGAGTTTCGCTGATGACTCCACGCACCTTTGGATTCACAATCTCCATAACCGATTGCTTCAAATTATCCAAATTGATCGCGTTCTTGGACGGCGTTCTCGCCACGACGTTATCCTCATTGTCGTTGTACCCGCCCAACGCAGCAAACTCTTCTGCATTCGAAAATTTGACGTAAACTCCATACTTTTTCATAATCCTCTGGATATTCCTTCCTCCGATGCCAATAATACGTTTATGGTATGCCTCTGGGACATGGAAGGATATCTCGGCCGGAAGCTCCTCTTGCAGAAGGGTCAGACCAGTCAGGATTGAGGCGTCGGAGCCGGAAAGATCGATAAGGAAATTGTGATCATTGAACGTCTCGAACTTTATCTTGACGGACGCAGACTGCATGATCTTATTGATCTTACCGTTCTTCTTGCCCGAGATGAATTCACGATGTTCGTTTGCGAGCTCAACCTGAAAGCGGATTTCATGGTGGAAAGCCTATTGATTTGTATCGTGTGAGCAATCGTGAATGCAAGTGGAGAGAGACAGGCAGACGCACCTTCACGAGGTCCAAGTCCAAGATCATACTGACAGCTGCACGGACTTCGTACTCGAGGCCGTGCACCTCGAAGCACATGCTCTTGAACACAACCTCTGCGCCAGTCGTAAGGGAGATTTGCTTCAACAGCGTCGTCACCTGGGAACTGCTGAGCGTCGTGGGGGGAAGAAGTACGTTGAATTGTATGGGGAGAAGCCAGAAAGACGCGACATAATATTGGCAAGCCTGTTTGTGCAAGTCAAGACCTCAAAACGACAGGGTGGGAATCAAAAGTACGCACAAGCTGCATTATCCCTCTAATGGTCCTCTGGACGTTAACCCGGTGGTCACCGTATACGGTAATCAAACTTGTCGAGCTGCCAATAGGCGGGAACTGAATAAATGTCGCATTGTCGGACATGATGGACTTGAGATCCTCTGCACGATCGAGGACCATCCAATCGAGCTTGCGAGGAACGATGACAGTGTCTCGAGATATGACACTTTTACTCTACAAGACAAGGTGAGCGGGTTCACGGGAAGGCAGTCGCAGTCGCAAAACGAACTTTGCTTGCAGAAAGCTGGAAGAGCATGTCTCTAGCTCTTTGAACACCGAAGAACTCTCCGGTGATCCAAATAATGTTTGGATTGTGAGCCTGTTGTTGCTGGCTCCCTTGAGCATGGCCCGGATGGGCACTGCCGTTGGTGCTGACGGACGGTGAGACGAGATCGGGACCGACGAGGCCCTGGAGAGGAGAAGGATAATAAATGTTTGTGGCAGTCTCCTCCTGAATGGATTGAAGGACGTGGCGTTTACGGCCAGCAATGATAGCGTGTAGCTTTTGGTCGATTTCACAAGGTTCCGCATGCAAATCACTCTATGAATGGCGTGAGAGAGGGGGGAGGAAACGAAAGGAGAGGGACAAACGAGTTCATCTAACATGACCAGGAGCCTGACTCTTGCGAGCTCTGTAGCATCACCCTGACCGGTGACGACGAGCTCACAGACGCGTTCTGTTTCGAGACCGGACCAACCTGCGCCGGTGGAAATGCCGTCGGGGGGAGTCCGACTCGAGAGGGAAAGAGGGGAGTTTACGACGGCGATGTGAGCATAGGTGAGAGAGGCGATTTCATCGAGTCTGCGGCGTACGTCGGGCTTGAGAGTGGGCTTCGAGGAGGGGGAGTCGAGAATGTCGGAACGAGGCACCTTGATGGCGGTGCGATGCTAGAGGGGGTTGAGTGAGAGGGGCCGAGAGGCGTGGCAAAAGAGGGGACTGACCTGGACAGGGCTGTCTTTGAGGAGCATACCGCGTGCAAGCATGACCTGCTGATATGCGCCCGAGATGTAGAAATTCCAGCTGCGACCGCCGTCGGAGAGGAAGTAGGACAGCTGCACGCTGTGGAGAGACCTCGCAAGGATGGTGAGCTTGTCGACGGTCTCGGAGTCGGCCTGATTGGGGGGGGAGGGCTGGGCCGGCTGGAGAGGGAGGACGGACGAAAAGTTTTCGGGGAGGTGCTGGATGTGCTGGGGAACACGGTGGTCATGGGCGTCGAAGGAGGAGGAGGGGGAGTGGAGGTGGCGGGATCTGCGGGGGTGGGTGAAGGATATGGAGTAGATGTCCATGGCTGGGTGGCGTTGGAGGGGGGTAAGAGAGTAAGGGTATGGCGTCGCGGATTAGGAGGAGGGTATTGGCTCCTCAGCGCCAATGCCGCGCGGGGCGCTCTGTGGGTGTGTGCGGGCTGCACGGGTGTGGACGATGTGCCGGAGACGCGTTCTCGACGGTGCTCGCGGTAGTCGTGGTCGTGCTCGGGGACGTGCTCGCCGTGGACGTGGTCGACGACGTGCGGAGGAGAGATTCTTTTTCGGGCTGATTATGGTTATTTATTTTCTTGGATATTATTAATCAGACTATGTCTTTCCGTCGTTCTCGAGGTCCGTGCACGCCCGCGCCGATCCACCCGTCCGTCCGCGATCGCCTCTTTCCGCGTCCCCGTCGACACCCGTGAAGAACAGAAAACGGGTGGACACGAGCACTGCGAGTCGATAGATTGACGGGTTGTAATCACGTGTGTACCACCGCGACAGACACACGGCTATTTTTTCCCGAGGTCAAGGCGAGGTGGACGCCAGTTGGTATATACAACGTCGATCTGGAGAGACCGAGCCCTGGTGTCAAGTACAGGCTCAACGTGTGCCGCGACCTGATGGTCAACCCAGATCCAAGGTGGCACAGCCACCAGTTCTCGATTTCACATGGCGACGACTACCTCGAATAGCATACACTCTGCTCATGCTCTCGTGCGCCTCCTCAAGTCTTCTACCGATCCACCAGCCACCCCAGGACCCTTCAAGATCGAGATAGCCCATCGGGCCTGGTCAGATGCATCGTTCCGCGCACCCAACAAGGCTGAAGTCATCGGCGAATGGATACTCACCCTGCTCGCTCAAGCAAAGAAAACGAGACGACAAGGGGATACAAGTTCCTCTGACCCCATCGCAGACTTGAGGTACTGGACTTTGCTCCGCGACGTGCTCACCGCACCGCCTACGACTGCCGTACGACCTGTAAAGACGTGGCTCCTTCCCCTGCTTAATCGACTGCAACTCGACACGATCGTCATCGAGTTACTTGCGTTCCGTTCGTCGCAAGTGCTTGCCCCGGCAAGAGCTGCACTTGCCATCCTTTGGCCTTTGGCAGAGAAGAAAATCACTGTCGATTCACTAGTGGAGTGTCTCGCTACTGTCTTCCGCGCTTGCATAGAGTGGGAGCGTGTGGAAGAAGATTTAGGTTGGATCTGCTCGGTAGTACTGAGCACGTACGGCAACGCGCTCGCAAATGCAGGGAATAAGAAAAAGGCGAGAGACTTTTGGAAACCACGCACCTTGGGACTGATTCCTCTCCCATGACCGTCCAGCTTTACAATTGCTTTCTCAATACCCACCTCTCTCCGTGGCTTTGCGCTATCTGCGCCCACCCTCCACTTAGCCGTCCGTTTGCAAAGCAGCTCCAAGATGGCATTTATGCTGCAGGCACGGACACGCTCTTCTCTCTCGACGCTCTCAAACAGCCACTTGGTACACTGTTCGATGCCCTGTCCTTGTCTGCTTCTCTCGTCTCCTCGCTCTTACCCGTTCTCCCAAGAGTCTTTGCCTCCTTTCTAAGCGCGACACACAGGCATAGATCTGCGTTATTCGTATCTGCAACCAGCACTCTTGGCGGAAAAGAAGAGATTAAGAAGAGGGGAATGGAATTTGTTGGAAGGTGCTTGTCCCTGATACGAGGTTCTACTAGCCCCGAAGAAGACTTTCAAATAGAGAAGTGGAGGTCCGTTATTGGTCTTTTTGAGATGATCGAAAAAGAACGGCTCTTTCTCGCCTCCGAACCCCGTGGTCGGGCCGACGCGACAAACCCCGAATATAGCGGGGAGGTGATTTTGAATGGGCCAAGGGATAGAACCGTCGAGATCTTGGAAACCGCAGATCCCTCTCCCAAGGGTAAGCAGTTTGCATAGTCTTTGATCCAGACATAACGTACGTGAGCAGGCTATCGAGCAGAGCAGGTTGTTCTGTCTATACAACTCTTGGGCGTACTTGTCCGGATCGAATACAATTTCGTCGGATCTGTATTGGAGAGGATACTTTCTGCTTTAATCAATGTGAGTAGTCTTTTGAATGTTGTTTGCGACTCCAAACGTGACTGTACTACCAGATTCCATCCCCACTATCCCCCCTTATAACACAATCATCCTCGGAATTTCTCACTCACGTTCTTGAATATCATACCAAGACACGCACGGTACACACGTACGCGTTGGCTCTCCTGGGTGCTGTGGCTGTCAAGTCCACCTCGTCCACATCTCTGCCTATAAATAGGTTCTTTCCCCTTGCTTTCCATTTGCCTGCTCTTGCGCGTGCACTCCGCACGTCATTAACACCAAATCAGACAACACCTCTGGCGACGGCTGTACTTCAGGCTGTTGACAATGCTTGGAGAATCTTCAAGGACGCCGACCGTGGTGAGGGGAGGGCTACTAAAAGACGAAAGGTGACTGAGGATACCAGTAAGAGCGGGCACGGGACAAGATCGGTGCCGATTCAATGTCGAGCGTTCTCGTACACGTGCCGCATCGCAGGAACGATTCTTTCGAATCTGCCTAAGAATGCATACACCAGTGACGGGGAATATACATCGAAGGCCTTATGGGGCGACGTTGGCAAGTTGGGGTGGGCCGTCACATCAGATTGTTTGAGACGAGAGACTGGAAAGGATGTGGAATATGATGCGGCGAAAGAAAGAGATGGCAAAAAAAGAAAGCATCCAGTGGAAACGGGTCCCTCCTCCGCGCTTTATTCTCATATTGTGACAGCTGCCGCTCTTCGATTTCTTTATGACGTCCGTGCTCGTGTGTCTTTTCCACTTGGAGATTGTGATCATCTCAGAGGTACAAGCGTAGCAGCATTGTCAAATGTTGCGCTAGACGAGGCATCGGATTCAGAGCTGGCCCTTGAAATTGTAAGGGGTTACCTATCGCGATTCTTAACTTTTCTCATCCCGTGTTCTTTGCTCACTTCTACATCAGATTCGAACGCTCCTTTGGCATATGTGGTACGCACATAACTGTGAATCCGAATACCAGCTGGAGACACAACCAATATTCACTCTGATACTTGATATCATTGCCAAGCGTCCCTTGTCTGCATCAAAGTGGTCTGGTGTACCGGCTGCTCTCACTCGCGACAATCTGGGCCTCGCAGTCTTGCACGTATTGACGGATAGGTGGATCGACATTCTGGAGTGAGTTGGTGAAGGTAGACACTCTAAAGAGTTTTTCTCCTGACTGTTTCGCGTTTCTTTAGCGCGTCAGCCTCGACAGAAAGTTTGGAGAGATTTATTTCACTGCTGCTCCACGCCTCTCTTGATATACAGGATGAAGATGTCCATTGGCAACAAGACCATGTCATGACACTACGTCACGTTCTCTCTAATCTCTTTCGAAATGCACAGTTCTGGGAGCTACATCATATCCGAGGTCTGCCACTCCATCGACGAGCTCAATATTGGTCTAAGTCCAATTCACAGCCGTATTTCTGCCATCTGTATTGACCCTTACTGCGCCACTCTCTTCTTACCATTTTCCTTCTCCCGTGTTTGAGTCGTCTTCGCCTACCACAGCAGCTCAAACCGAACTCACTCGCGCGTGTGATGTATACAAACTCCTTCTGTATGTGCCTCCAGAGTACCTCACTCGTCCCGTACGCGCCGAGCTAGTCAAAAGGGCTATGGCCGGGGACGCTCAAACTTTCACAGTATTGGAGAGAGTAGACAAGCAGAGAAACGAGACGAAAAGGATGGACGGAGTCAATGCGGGACGTCGGATGAGATCCCCTGTAGAGGAATCAGACGGGATCCCAGCGCAGGAACTGCAGAATTGGTTCCGCCGATTGACGCACGTTCGGGTCTTTTTGCACCGCACGGGCCAATTTCTGAACACATCCAACAACTCTGTGAGTTTGGTATTCTTACTGAAACCCGTGTTGATATAATCCACATGGAAGACTTCTGTTGCTTTTGTCAGCCATTTGCTGAGTCCCCCGTCGTGGGTGTCTTCCCCTTCCGAGGCACTTACCAATGTCACCCTTGATTTGATACATTTACATATCCTGTACGTCCTGATCTTTCCTCTCTCTCCATGCTGACAATAATTTCTGCCCTAGGAGCCTCTTGCGCTCACAGGAGCCGGAAGCAGTAGCTTCCGTCTGCCACGTGATATCCACGATCGTAGCCTCTAGACCGTTTTCGCGACCAAATTCTCAGGAGACATGGGCACACGTCATAGTACAGTCAAGCATCCTCAGGCTTGTCGAGCGTTTGATAAACGACTTTGATCCCGCTAGGTATGTTCTGGGGATATATTTTCGCATGTTGGGGAGATGACGAACACACTATAGTCTGCAGGATCGGGTCAAAGGTGCGTTGAATACACTTTCAGAGTCACTGGAATCTGCTCTTCTGCCCCACGCACAAAATGAGGTTGCAAGAGATGCCGTGGAGCTGGATCAATTCCACTGGAGTGAATGGACCAAAGCATGGACGTGTACATTGTCACTGACACGCTGGTTAGGACTGAATTGTGCGTTCATGGAAAATCCCCTAATTGCCATTCCTAACTCTCCTTCAGCCCGGGTTGCTTCAATGCCGCTTGGGTTGAAACTGGCGACGTCAGCGATCCGTCATGAAAACGCAGCTGTACTAGACGCCGAGAGCGGTCCAAGCGTTCTCGAGCTTCTGTTTGAGGAGCTCTGGTGCATGATTGACGTCCCGCGCCGTGCTCACTTGGATATTTTATTAGGTTTCTATGTAGTCAATGGTGGCGAACAGGGTTCGGATAGTTCGTCATTCATACACCTTATTTTTCTTCTCCTGACTTTATTTGGAAGTCGGTCGTGTCATGGACGCTCGCGTTGCCCGATGCTCGAAGAAACTGCCCGTTCCAGACTTTTATCACTTGTTAGATGCTGTGGTAGAAGCAATCGGAGGGAGCGGGCTCCGGGTGGGTCAGCGTGAACGCCTGATTCGCATAGGCAAGGTCATGCTGCATGATGCGCCGCAAGGTAGACTCGGTCATACGAATAAAATGTTTCCCTTGCTGACGGACACTCACAGGCACCCTCAAGGTCATTCAAAACTTTGCGACGCGATGCCTTGATCTGTTTGCTGATCAAGGGGAGATCTATGGAGGCTCGTCACAACTGAAAATGCATTGCTTGGAATTTATTGCAAGATATTGTTCGGATCGGGTGCGCATTTTCCAAAGTACTTCTGGATGCGGCTGCTGAATGCGATGACAGCCAGCGGCCATTCGTTCAATTAATCTCGGTAGTATATGGTCACTCGTACACAAAACGCTCTCTGGTTCCTCAGAGCACGATGGTGCCACCGAGTTCCCTATTTTCCAACACATCGTCACCATTGTCGGTGCACTGGTCCGTCTGCGACGCGATGTTGTCGTGCACACCCTCCCCCATCTCAGCCTCGTCCTTTGCCAGCTCATGTCCCTCATCCGTAAGATCCGTCCCCAACTCGGCGCGAAACAGAGCAAGATCGTCACGGACACGTTCCCATCGTGGCTCTCCGCATCCCAACCCCTCTCCACGGACGACGTGCGCGCGCTCGCCCGCCTCCTCACCTCGCTCACTGTCAAGACCATCCCGCGCACGCATGCCGCGATGTCGACGACAGAACCACAGAAGGCGGCGTCCCTCGCCAAACCGTTCGCCAAGCATGCGTCGTACGTTCTCGTCGCGTACGTGGACGCGTTCAGCGACCCACTGTGCATCGTCGACGCGGAGACGAGGCAGGCGCTCGAGCCGGGGTTGTTTGCACTGTGCGAAATGGTAGGGGAGCATAACCGGGACGCGTTGATGCTGTCTGCACTGGATTCGAGCGGCAAGGCGATCATGAAGTCACTTTGGAGGGAATACGAAAAACAGCGGTACGTGGGCAAGGGTTGACACCATTTGTTGGTGGTAGGCCGAGGCGATGTCACGTACATGTCGAGGCGTCGGTAATTAGGTTGGTGTACTGGGCTGTAAAGCAAGGGCGCAGCGTATGCCTTCTCTTTGTATTGTGGGCACAAGTCGCATTGGTCGTCCTCTCCTTGTGCAAAATCATGACCCCGCTACAATGCACACTCATCATGTTCGTGATGCAAATGGCCGAGGTCAAAGTGAGCTCCCGCAATTGGTTGTGCACTTCACCAAAACAAAAGGTCTATATGGATTCTACCTAGGTCAGCTTGGTAGCCTTGACATATACGTCCTGGTCTATTTTCCGCTTCTTGAGTGGCAGCTGATCAGGCGTCCAACCCGCTTTTGCCTTTTCTGCTTTGAGCGTCCTCATGAGATCAAGAAAGTCCTCAACCGCTTGAGGACTAGTCTGGACGTGCACCACAATGCGAGACCCACTGATCTTGATGGGCCTTTCGAGCGCAGCAGCACGCTCTACGACTTCCCAATACTCGACACCGATCGTGGACGGCTCGTAAAACAGCTGTCAACGACGAATGCAAATCGTAAGACTGACGACACAAATGAACAATCGGGAGACACACGATGCACGTTTCGGCGGGACTGAGAATCCCAACCCCGATGGACTCTAGACCCTGTTGCATACGCTTGGCGAGTGCATGAACACGGGGAAGAAGGGGAAAGTTGTGTGTGAGGGCATAGGCAGCACAGCCGACTAGGTAGCCCGTCTGACGCATTCCGCCACCAAACAGTTTCCTGAACCATCTCGCCTTCGTAATAAAGGCCTTTGGGCCGACCAAACACGTCCCGATCGGCGCACCTACCACACAGGGATAAGTAGCGTAGGGCTGGCGGAAGGGGGGGGGCTTACCGAGGCCCTTGGAAAGGCAAAGGCTGACAGAGTCAAACGGGTCACAAATCTCCTTCAGGGAGAGTCGTGTCTCGACAGCAACATGCCAGATTCGTGCTCCATCCAGGTGCATGATGATGCCCTGTGCACGTGCGTTCCTTGAAATCTCCCAGACATCTTTTTGAGGGATGATGGTCCCGTTGAGGGTATTCTCCAGCGCGATGACCCGGGTCGGTGCACTGAATAAAGGTGAGGCTGGATTTCGGCCGAAGCACGCCACTTACACGTGCACGTCCGTGCCGGAGACGACACGTGGCTCGATATCTTCCCACGTCAAATGATGACCTGGCGACTCGGCATCATGAGACTGAGCATCTGACACCCTTGTCTTATCTCAACACACCATTCTCAGGAAAAATGGGAATGCTGTTTGCCTGTGAGTGGAACGCAGCACCGCCCGCCTCCATCCTGACCGCCTATGAGCAAATGCGCTTATGCGCAACAACGATGCCAGAACATGACACTTGCCGATAGATGTGCGCGCGGGCATCCGTGATAACCGAATGGGGCGGCTGCTGGAGGTGCGTTCGTAGCGCGATCTGGTTGGACATGGTGCCAGAGGGCAGGAACAGACCCGCTTCCTTTCCTGTTATCTTGGCGACGTGCGCCTCAAAGGCAGCAGTGGACTCGTCAAAGTAGACGTCGTCTCCCAGTGAAGTGCGCAGCGCGTATTCGTTCATCTGCTTCGTTGGGACTGTCGAGCGACGAGAATGATTAGCTCGCGGCCCGTCGTTGGATCGACGCTGCGTGCATATCTACCTGTGATGGTGTCCGCTGCCGTAAGGGTTGTTTGAATGACCAGACGGGCATACTACTGCAAGAAAGACTCACAGATAAAGGCTCTCGATATTTCCTCGAGCTTGCGTGCATTATCAATCTCTTGATTCTTGGAGAGGATATCGCACTTGACCTCGTCAAAGAGCTGGGCGAGTCTGGGGTCTGGTACAGACGGCATGGGATAAAACTGGACTGTGTACCAATGACATGGCTGGCACACGGATTTATAGCGATTGTGAGCTGGGAGTGCTCACTTGATCTCGCGGAACTCCGGTCCCCGAGAGACACGACTCCAAATCTCTTTGTCAGACCCGAGCCACCTCCCGTTCGGGCATGGGTATCTATGCCATTCACTCTATTGCTCGTCGAGGTCACTCGCCCTACTTGGCGGATTCGTGAGAGAACATGATGCAAAGGCGTATAAACCAGCATGGACGTAAAATATACGGTAGAAAACAAAAGAAATGTCCATACTTCCCACACATCATCGGGTAGCACCATGAGATAAGATGGAATTGATATGGGGGCATGGACAACCGTCACCATCTCCTGGCCCATCGGTCCGCGTCCCTCCTCCCGCTAATCACGCGCCAGACGTGAGATGGTGAAGACACCCAGAATAACGACAGCTAGAGCGCCTATACTTGCAGGAAGCAGCAGGTCCTTGGGGATACCGAACACGAGTTCCTCTTGCGGTGGCGCATAGACCTGGGGAAGTGGAACCGTAGCGGATGGTTCTGGGGCAAGCTGTGGTTTCTCAATCGCCTTCACCTCCTCCTGTGGGGGCAAGGTAACCTCGGCAGCCTTGGTTTCGTTCTTGTCGATATCTGCTTCCTGCCAGTACTTGCCGCCTTGGATGAACAATACAACACGATCCGTGCCCGCCGCGCGTGCAATCTTGACGGCATCGGCAATATCGGTGTCGGTTGTGATCAATACCATATCTCCATCCGTGTCCGTGTAAGACAATAAAAAGTCCTTTGGGTCAGGTTTTTGCTCTGGATCGCCATCGTACGAGGTGAAGAAAGGGTCAGTCACAAGCTTTCCCGCTACAATCTCGCGGAGCATCTCGGCACTGTCATGCCTAGCCTGAAAGCGGTGCGTCCGACCACTTGGCGTGCGGAACTTGAAGACATAAGTACCGTCATCGACGGGTACGGTTGAGGATGCACCCATGATGCTGGGAACATTGTGTGCACCCTTCTTGCGCGGGTAGGCGTCGAGAACAGACTCGTGGTCATCATCGACAACGGAAGCAGAGTCATTGGGATGGACTTCTGGGAAGGGTGACTGCTGAACGCGGGACAGGTTGTGTGCCGAGATAGAATGTCCCTCAGTGGGGACGTGCGAACCTGATATCAGGGACTCTGCATCGTCGTGACCGCCGATGGAATCGAAGAAACGACCCCACATTGGACCACCCTCTGTGTCAGCATGTTTGCCGGCCGCTTCAGTGCTCATCGCATTCATCTGCCGGGAGTCAACGAAAGAACACGGCTGATAAAGTATCACGAACCTGCTCGAGAGTGGCATACGTGAGTTTAAGTACGTCAACTATAGCCACCAATCGTCCGTCGGCTTCCACAACAGGCAAATTGAGATAATGGCCATCTGCGGACGGAGCATAAGCCAAAGTTGGCTCGAGGCTAGGTTGACATACTGTGCATCTTCTTGAGCGCATCATGCACTGTCATCGTTGGAGGTGCAGTGTCGGGATGAGGTGTCATGACCCGAATAACGCTGCAAATTCCAGCATCCAACCCAGCAGCAATGACCCGGAGGACAATGTCCTTGCTAGTGAAGATACCAGCAATCTTAGGGTGGACGCTGTCTGATCCCGAGGTATTTTCCATGACGCAAACGGCTGTCACCCTACGCTCTTTCATCAGCTTTGCAACGTCTCGAACGGTCGTTTTCGGAGTGACTGTGGCTGGCTGGGTGTGTGAGTCCATCACGGTTGTCAGGTCGGGTAATGCGGTCTTTTCACGGAGGGCTTCGACGTATGCGAGCATAGCGGCCGCCTGCGAGTTAGAGGCCATACCGGGACCAAGCTCTGACTGGACTCCGGCAAGGGCAGTGTAAAGCTTTTCGGAGGCAGAGGAGCTGCGTTCCACTTTGCTGAGAGCCTCGTGGAATACTTTGGTGATATCGAGCAAACCAACGACGTTTCCTTCCTCGTTGCACACGGGCTACCAAATCGGACAAATGAGACGAACGAGAGGGATGACACGGACGACTGACCAGGTGACGAAAGTGCCTTTGGACCATGAGCTGAAGAGCCTCCGTTGCACTGGTTGTATCACGGGTGACCATGGGGCTCCGCGTCATGATGTGGCTGACGGGTGTAGAATGAGGATCGAGACCTTCAGCGGTGACCTGTGGTGGTGATCGGCGGGAGCGGGTGCCGGACGGGAAGGCGGACGCACTCTGTATGCCAGGTCCTTGGCGGTGAATATGCCGCTGAGGCCCTCATCGTCGTCGACGACGAGGACGCAGTCCGTACGCTTGGCAGCACACAGCTGGCTGGCTTCCGCGACGGTAATGCTCTCCGGCACGGTGAGGGCGGGACTGGGTTTGAGGGCGGCGACTGTTCCCTTGGCCACCGCAGGCTTGGACGGGCGTTTTCCGCGACCGGGCTGGAAGGTTGTCGAGACGGTACGCTTCCGGGCGAGCTCGGACTCGATTTTCTTGCGGATTGCCTGCGGGGGGGGGATTAGAAAGGAAGGGGTGCGGGAAGATACGGACCTCGTCGCGCCTGGACTGCTTCTTCCTGGTGTCGGAGAGGGAGGACATGGGGTGGGAGGCAGGAGACGGGGACCTATCGGGGGGGGACGAGTGGGTCGGGACGGGGATGCGCGACATCAACGCAAGAGACAGCCCCCGTTCATGGCATTCGCGTCTGTGTCGCGCTCGGCCCGTGTTTGTATGCTCTTGTTTGTCAAAAACAAGAATATAAAAAATAAACATCTAACATATGGCCAGACACAAGATCAAGGACAAGGTTCATAGCGAGCCAGATTGCTTCCGTCTCATTTTCACTCCCTCCTCTGCTCCATCACACTCCCCGCCCACTTGACCGTGAACTCCCTCGCCTTGCCCCACACCGTCCCAACAACGGGAGGCACAACAGGGTTCGCCAGCGTGGTCGTGATGCGCTTGTCCGCGTACGACACCGCATCCCGGGTGAACACAGACTGGTAGTATCGCTGGCGCAAAAAGTGTGCATAGATCAGCGGCGCCAGCAATGAGTTCCGGAACAGAAGCGCTCCAAATGCGACGCGCAAGAAGATGAACAGCTCTGCAAACGCCACTACACGCATCGCGGGGTCATAGTTCGCTGACGGGCAACTACAGTCAGTCATCGTATCGGTCACGTCGTGACACGTACATTTTACCCAGACTTGCAAGCGTTTCGCAAGAGGGTGTGGCTGGGGAACCCCTCCAGCCGTTGCGGGCGGCCCCGCAGAAAGGTACTGGGCCATCAACGTTGTGCGCGTAAACGTCAGAGCGTGGAAGAGCGAAAAAACAAAGTAGGGCATCAGCGCAACTATCCGAGGATAACTCAGCAACAACATCCTCGGTCGCTTGCCGCATACACTACTCACAGGCAACTGGCTTGGAGCTCCACCAGAACAATGCAAGTAAAAAGTATTGGACGTTCTAGTTATCCATTTCAGCGAGTGCGTCCTTCGAGTCTGTGGACCTACCTCGTCTGCAGCCGCTTTTTTCACAAACGCCAGGTTAGGTTGCGGAGTCTGCAATATTCAACGTGAAACCAACACGCGTCAAACGGCATTCGTTCTCACCCCGAGAGATTTACTGCAAACACGTGGGCAGTGCCAGTCAGAATGCCATGCCCCAGCCACGCAGAATGGGCGACTCACTGGCACACGATCGCATAACTAATGAGTGCACCCAACAAGCTCGCTGCAGATCTCACTGAGCGACCACTGAGCGAACCAAGTCGAGTAAAGCATACCTTTGTACCACCACGCAGAGACGGTCGTAAAGGTGATGCACGCAATAAAGTATCGCAGTGCAGCCACCAGCAGTAAGAAATGGCCGCCCGCCCATAGATAGTGCTGCACAGGCAAGCCATGCAACAACACGTAGGCAGTGTCAGAAAAGCGGAGGGTCAAAAGAGGAGGGAGTGGAGGTCACCTGAGTTGTAGCCATGGTGCTGCACGCAGTGGATTAGAACAAGATAGACGAGATAGAAGTTTTGCTGCAAGCCTGTTGGGCAGGTGCGCTTAAACTGAGTCGACCGAACCTCTGCCTGCTGGTGACTTTAGGGCAGGTGTACACGTAAACTCATGGATGCGTGTCGCACCGCGGGTACACGCAAGTGCAATATTCGGCTCCTCGAGCCCTAGTACTCTACATATCCTTTTAATTGGAGGTGGTACTTTCATGAAAAAGTGTAGTCCTATACCGCACAGCCATGTGTAGTCCGGGGGGCAATGGTAGATTGCAATGGAGGTCGGGTGCATATCTTGTCACCGACTCCATTGCTGTCCCGACGCTTTCGCCTTCTTCCGTTGCTTGCCTTTCCTGTATATCTCTTTTTCAACCGCTTTCTTCCCCAATGTCTCCATCCGGCGTTCCTTGCCCCGCCTCTCTGAAGTACTTGTTCGGGAACCACCAGCCTCCGCCCCCACGACATCCATATCCTCACCACTCTCCGCACCACCCCCGAGGTGCATATCCTCCCACTCCTCCTCCTCCTCCTCTTCGTTCCGTCGGCGCTTCTTCCCTGCACTCGATTTACCGCGTGCGCCACCAATATTTATGTTGACACGGGGTGGAACCGCAAAGCCGAACGACTTTCCAACCTTGGCAAGATCTAGTGCATTGATGTCGAATATTTTCTTGAGCGAATATGATGCATATGCTTGAAGATAAGACCTGAAGCCGTCCCTTGCAGATTGATGTAGGAAGTAGTTCTTTTGCAGCAGTTTTTCCAGCTAGGTTTCATGTAACGTCGATTTCAAATCCACCGATGATAATGCAGTGACGTACCTGAGTCTGCACATTAGCTATCCGGTCCCCCGGGAAGGTATACTCATTGAGGGGAACTTTTGCTTCCTTCAAATACCGTAGGAAGCCTAGCTCGCTCTCCAGCAAAAACAATAAGCTCTTCCCAACTTTACCCGCTCGTGCAGTGCGTCCCACACGGTGAATGTAGTCTCTTGGATCGTCTGGGGGGTCATATTGGATGATCCAATCTACACGAGGGATATCGAGCCCGCGGGCAGCAACATTGGTGCAGAGTAGGATGCCAGACTCTGCATTAATGAACTCGAAGAACGTGTTGGTGCGTTTCTGTTGCTTTTGTTTGCCCTACATTGTCAACGGTCAGCCAGGAGTGCATAGCATGAAAAGAAGCTTACGTGTAAGTCGAGTACGGGCACATCGATGTAATTCAGCAGTTCCCCGTGATATTTTACGGAGTTACAACTAGAGAAGAAAACGATGACTTTATTCTTCAAATTCCTTCTCAAAAAGGTGAAGAGGAGGAGAAAACGTCGATCAGATGGGCACACAACGTAGCCCTGTGATAGAGTCGACACAGTGCTTGTCACCTCTTCCTTGTCCACGTCGACATGTAGTGGTCCCGGGCGCAATGATATGCGGGCAAGGTCCTGTACTTTCGTGGTTTGTGTTGCGGAGAATAACATTGATTGTCGACCGTCTATCAAGATCAAAAATGTGAATTAGAGGGCGAGTAGGGAACACCAACGCAATACCGTTCGGAAGAATCGCAATGATTTTCTTCATCTCCTCCTCAAAACCGATTTCCAATATCCGGTCTGCTTCGTCAATGACAAGCGCTTTTAAGTTGCGGAAAACAAATCCTTTGGTATTCTGTCGTTAGCAGTATGGGTACTTGCCGATACTCTAGCATGGGGACTTTGACTTACTTCGAGATGATCAAGTAGTCGACCTGGCGTTGCTACAAGTAGATTGACACCCTTCTCGAGCTTTTCGGCCTCAGCCCTTCGATTTGCACCACCAATGACAATCCCAAACGTCTGCGAGTGATACGCCATCAAGTCTTTTGCAACGCCGAATATTTGCAATGCAAGCTCTCGCGTGGGGGAAACAATGACGATGCCCGTCCCTACAAACAGAGTGAAAACCGGGTAAATGGGGAACATGCTGCTTGACGGAGCACTCACCGTTTCTTGGCTTGAATTTCATCCGATGTAGCAATTCGACTGCAGGAATTAAAAAGGCGAGCGTTTTTCCTGAGCCAGTTCGTGCGGCACCGAGGACGTCTTTGCCGGCCAGGAGTGGCGGAATGGCCTTGGCCTGCACGGGAGTCATAGTCTTAAACCCCATGTCCGCCAGAGCTTTGTTCGTCTGTTCTGAAAGTTCGAGAGAGGAAAACGGTTCTCTTCCATTAATTTCTTCCTCGACAGTTACTGGAGGGGCAGCGAGAGTTGCTTCCGTCATTGGAGTCGTTGAAAATCAGCACAAGGCGTGCGGTATGTACCTATGCATATCCCTTATCGAGGATGTTGCGCTCGGCAACCTCCGCTCGCCCTTTCCTCGACGACGGACCACCTGAGTGAGTACCCCCACGTATAACTCGTTTTCATCTCTGGCATCTCATCCCACGACCTATGGCCTCAAAGTGTTCTGGCACGCGTTCGCGGTTTGCCTCTCTCTAGGACTGGGGTTCTATGTCGGAACGCATCTCAGCGCATGGAACGCGCCGCTGGCCTCCCCTCCACCAGTATCTGGATCCGAGGCAGAACCCAAACCCAAATCGGAAAGCGATGACGAAGACAAAGATTTGGCCGACGGTGATCTTTCATCCATTAAACCGCGATCTATGGAACAGTGCAAGCTTGTAAGTGTCGGTCAACTCTCGCCGGAGGTGTGTTTTGTGATGTAGTACAACGCTCAGGTAATGGTGGTACGAACAGATTTGAAGATGACCCGAGGAAAGATTGCAGCACAGTATGTGACCATCCCTTACGCATAAATGTCGCTCTAAGCTGTCCAGGTGTGGGTATGTCACGCCTCTAGGTTGAAAGATTGTTGCGTTAGACTAGTGATCTTCCAGTCACGCAACTTTGGCGTGTTACAAGGCACTCATGAAAGCAAACCCAAAGGTAAGTTTTTCAGTACGAGTGAGGCTACGACATATTCCGAGAATTGTTTAGCTTGTACAACACTGGGAACGAACAGGGTATGTATAATCGGGTGAGCTGGCTCTCCTGAAGACGAATTCGATTAGACAAGCAAAAATTGCCCTGCAAGTATCCTCTGAAGAAGAGCTCTTAGAGCTGGAGGCAATCGCGAAAAGTCTCAATCTGTGTGCTCGGTCCATACTTGACGCGTATGTATTTTTGCTATGGTGTTTCTCTCTTAATGATGGCGCATTTTGTAGTGGGCGTACACAAATTGCAGCAGGATCACGTACTGTTCTTGGAATCGGTCCCGGTGTGTTTGCGCGCTCGGGAACGCAAACTTGCGTCGCTAATGGATATTAAAACACTCTACAGCACCTCTAGAAGTCGTAAACCAAGTTACGGGTCACCTCAAGCTGCTGTGACTGCCAGTATCCACATGTGCTTGTTGGATATACCGTCAGACATAATCCTTTTCAATAGGCGAGTCAATAGTTTGTGCATGGCATCTGCAAAATAAGTCTAGCATGGGTTTTCCGGCGTTTAAAAAACCGATTCCATTGAACAAGTTGCCACCGTGCTCGACGTTGTCTGTTGGCACGATGTCAATTTACATAATTTAGTGCACACGTGGAAATATATCACCTGAATCCGGTTCAAGGAGCGCTGGATAACTGTTGCTAACTGAACCTCCCGCGTTCCGCCATCAGCACCCGGCAAACCGTTGCCTTGGGTGACCCTTTGGTAGGGTTAGCGCTCCTGATCAAGCCGGGCAATCCCTTTCCGCTGGGCACAACTCTCCGCACCCCCTGCGCGAAGGGTGTCAGGTTTGTTTCGCAACAAATGTCGATTCTATCTCACCAGATCCTCCATTGAGCAACGACGTTTCTCAAAGTTTGGAGTCGGTACAGTTGGCTAACTTGCTCGTGCAACTATTTTCTCCAGCAGCTTCGCGACCCCCGCCTGCCTGACCGCATGACACTACCATGGCGTATGGAAGCAGCACTAGTTTACAGTGGAAGTCGAGTTTGCTGCAATTGGAAGAGAAAGCGAAGTCGGTACTGATGGATAGCTAGGCCCTCAACTTCTCCTGCGCTCTGGCACTCGAGGAACATAACCTTGGGATGGTAGTCATTTTGAGGGACAATCTATCAACGCAACTAAAACCGCAGCTTCAGTCCACAGTTCTAAGCACAAATTACATCCTGAGTGGCGCTGGATGCGGATAGCGTTCCTGACATATTCATGGCTGCAGCATGCATCGTAGAGAGCATATCATGTGGAGGTCACAGCTGGACAGGACAAGCTAGGTTCCCTGCAGACGACACGGCAGGGCAAGCCAAAGAGTGAGTATCGTCTGTCAATAAAGTGCCTGTCCGCCCATTACAATGTCACCTTGTGCATCATGAGCAAGTGCTATGGTCACATTCGTCATGGGAAAGTCGCCCTGTCAGAAGCCGGCATTGTTGATAGGGGTCGCCGTGCGCGTGTCGTAGAATGAACCATTCCTGAAAGCCTTGTCCTATGGGTATGTAAACGTAGGGTGATGCAGATGCATTATTTGTGCCGCAAGGCTTTTTGATCGGATCCACTTGATTTGGAATCGAATCCGTCCCTTGACGTCGTGTTCGTCGTTTTTCGGGACGACGAGGAGTACGTTTGGAGCCCGACAATACCGTATGGCAACGACCCTCACCCTCGCCCGAACATACCAGCATTTTTTCCACACCCACCCCAACCGCACTCTCGCCCTCACAGGTGGCACGCTCAATGCCTTTGGCGACGTCGTTGCTCAGTTCACCCAGAATGCCGTGTGCCCTAATCTCTAACCCCGATGTTCTTGTTCCTCATCCCCGTTCTGCTTGACAGCGTACCCAAGATCACGAGCATCGCCCAGGCTGGGATTCTGCACGCACCCTCCGCTTTTTCTGTTTCGGTGTCGGTATGAGTATGTAGTCTGCCTTTCCCTTCAGACCAAACCTTGAACCCGCCGCTTTTGAGGTCCCCTCCTGGGCAGGTGGAACATCTTCCTCGAACGCAGGTTCCCTCTTCGCAGGCGCCGCGCTCACAAAATCAGCTTCAAAGCTCTATCAAAGAGAGTCGCTGCAGATCAGTTCGTTATGTGAGCCTGTTGCATACAGTCGGTTTTCCCCATTGGCTGATAATTCCGATTATTGTCTAGGGCACCACTAGGCGTACGATCTTCAGTTGCGTTGCTTACAGTGGTTGCTGATCACCCCGCACGCTTCGCAGCTCGCAATATTTATTGGCTCTGTCGGGATTATGGAGGGCCGCACCAATGATCAAATACGAGACAAATATGCTGACATGTACACCACTGCGTTACTGACCAACTGGAAAGTCTGGCCATTAGCACAGGTATGTTTTCCAGACGTCCTGTCACGCCAAATCTGACGTGGTTACAGTTGATAAACTTTCGGTTTATGCCTCTGCCATATAGGATACCATTTCAGTCTCTGTGTGGCGTCTTTTGGACGCTTTACCTCTCTATCCTCAATGCCAGGTATGCATTTAGCTGATTGCCAGAGTTAACTCATCTGAAGGTTCCGCCCTCCAGAGAAGATGAAAAACAAGATAGAGAAGCTGCGATGCGGTAAACACTGCAATTTATATCCAGATTCGTCCAGTTTGAATCGATAATCTTGCTTCCAAGCATTCTTGTAGATGCCTCCAATGACTGTAGCTTAGATTTTCTGTTCCTTTCCATGCCAGCATATTTTCGAGTTGTCTTTTTTTTTATTTATTAGCGCCAGTTTTCCAAGCGGGACAATGTCAATGATACAAGTATTTCTATTGTCAAGGCAGATGAACCTTTCCTCCCATCAGGTCTGCCCATACTTGGGTTTGAAGAAGGCAGGCGGAAGTTTCGACAGCACGTCCACCAAGGGCCTCTCCACTAGGACTACCTCTCTTGGACCAACAAAATCCAGCGCGAGAATTGGTCGATAGTGTGTCACTATCCGCAAATTCCGCGCATCATATGCGCTATTTTGAAGGTCTGGACGTGGTGCAAGGTTTGGCACACCTTGATACTCTTGCGGGGGATGCCGTGGCTCGGATTTACGACGCTTTCGGGGCTCTGCATCCTTGACGAGCCAGTCTAGCTTGAGCTTGCATAGCCATGAAGAGCCCCAGAGGATGGCTTCCTTTTGAGAGAACATGCTAGAGCCCGGACCAGAATTCTCTGGAGAGACGTCAGTCATCTCGAGGTGGCCGTTCACTAGAGTTGGCGGCGTTGAGGTCAGGCTGGGCTCGAAAATGACGCCCAACACGGGGTCTGGCATATTGAACAATTGGTTTGGGATGCGCGAGTTGAGGTCGTGGGCCCATACGGGCACTTCGCTACGCTCAACATCAAATACATGAATGGTGTTGTCCGGGAGGGCGATCATGAGAATCTGTGGTTTCTCTGGGGTGAAAGTCAGCACGTTTGGCGGGAGAGGTAACGAAGGTAAAGTTGTGTGGTACTGCGGACACAGGTTAGCAGGTGTTATGCGGTAGCGTAAAACCCTACACATGCCTGGATCGAGTCAAGATTGAATATGAGCGTCCGACAGAATTCATCTGCAGTCGCGAGCCATTGCCCATCAGGGCTTATAGCCATGCGGACCACAGATGGTGGAGTATCCGAAGGAAGAAGCTCGCCCTCATCGTCCGCTGCATCTTGCACTCGAGTCTTACTATACCCACGGATGAGCCGACCACCACTTAAAGGGATTCGTCTGGTGTGCTGATCAAATCGTCTCAATACGGTTGGCTCCTCGGAGCTCAGGTCGATTATGAGAATGAAAGATGTCGAGGTCGAGGCCAAGACCATTTTACTTGAATCAGGTGTGAAGACAAAGTAGTTGCCGCCAGTCGAGCGAAATCCTTTTGAGCTCGAAGTGAAAGTGTGTGACTCCAGTATAGCAGTCAGCGAGCGAACCCGCTTCGGCTTGGTTTCCCCTGTGGACTGATGAAAGATTAGGATCAGAACACTTTTTTTGTGTCACATGAACGTAAACTCACCACCTTAGAGAGTTCGAATAGCTTTGTTTCGTATAAATCTGAAGCGACAAGCCACCGCCCATCGTCCGAAAGCGCACTTGCTATGAGGTTCGTCTGAACATTAAGTTCCATCTCGAGCACACATTCCCAGCTCATCCTTAAGTCGGGGTCTGTGGAATTGTCCATTCCGTCGATCACCATTGCCGTAGTCGGGATGCTGAGCACACGCCAGATGTTTAACCCAGTCTCATGCATGCACAACACAAGCCTTGCACTCCTTGCTATTGAAACAGTAGAGAAATACGGGACGCGCCGATAATATGAGTCTTCAAACGTAGTCGCGACGCTCGTTGCCAGCGGATTAATGACTCGCGCCGCCACGGTGGATGTTGTTACACTAGCAGGTAGACACGGCGTCAGGACCACGGACATATCAAGACCCCCAGATACGAGTACAGGCGCTGGGAATGGAGCACCGGATGCGGGTTTTCGTCTGTGAACGGAAGGAACCAGACTATGAGGTGGCCATATGGCCAGGGAACGTACATCGTGCGAGTGCATTCGTCGCGAGGCTGACTGGATCCATCGACTCGCGCCAGCACTCAATGGTGAAGACGAGGAACCCGGTGAAGACGAAACATAGGTAAATTGGACAATTTTCTGGTCGACACCTGACGTGAAGACAGTTGACCCGTCTGGTCCAATCGTAAGACAAAGCACATCTGCACCGTGCGCAGTGAAACTGTGAGTTTGAGTGCATGTTACTGGATCCCAAAACTTGACGGTGCCCAGCGAGTCCCCAGAAACTATTGTTCCATTGCTACCACCGTTTTAGTTCATACAAATCGCGAGAAAAAACGGAAGGAACCTCACGCAAGTACTCCGACCGTCCAGACAAGTGTCCTATCTCCATCTATTTTGTCGGTTCCCATGCGGTCAGTTGGCCGGCCGGTGCTGGTGTCCCATTTTCGCAAGCTGCTGTCTGAGCCTCCAGTTACGAGCCATGAATCAGCCCACCCCTGTTCGTCGTCATCGCTTTCATCATCGTTTTCTTCCTTGTCACTCCATCGATTTGCAACGCCGTTCACTTTTGGCTTTGTTTGTCGGAGTATTGGAGGGCCCCATGCAATGCTGAGGATACGGCAGTTGACGTGGTCGAAGCGGCGAAAGTGTTGAAGCACGTCGGCCGAAAGAGAAAGTAGCCGAACGCAACCATCCTCACATCCCAGCGCCAGTAATGTTGACGCAGCGTTTGCTGCCATGCTCCATATGGAACCTCCCTGGGAGCTGATTGTCCTCTATGGTCACTGAATCAAACCAGATAGCTGTGCGATACGGGAGCAACACACCCTCACGGTACTTCTCGCCATGTCCCATTCCAGGAGTTCGCTTCCACCGCCCGAGCTAAACAAGCGAAGATCTGAGGAGGACGGCACCATGACTGAGGGGAATATATCAGGATATCTTATGGTCAACGCAAGAGAGTCGACTTTGGACGGGTGGGGTCCAGGAAGCGTCTACACCGACGGATTTGAGTACGGAGATAGTGACGGAGCAGGTCAACCGACCTTGCGACGCTGCCAGGCCTGCGAGGCTTGTGGCTCGCCGAGCTCACCTGTCCACTCGAGCAAATCTATGTTACCATTGGCGTGGCCGACGACGAGGATACCAAATGTTGGACCGCGATCGTAGTCGCGCCCATGCTGCTTTCCCGCCGCGCTGGCCGCAAGCGAGGGCAGTGGTAAGGGGGGAAAAGCGAGGGCAGTGATCGGGGATGGGGATGCATCGACGAACCTGCATCGGTGGAGTGCGAGGGGAGGCGAACTGTCTGACATGGCCTCGATATGTCGTCTGCAATCCATCCGCGACTTTTTCGATGCTTCCCTTTTCGGGATGTGTCGTCAACGGTCACGTGAGCCTCTGTTATTTTCGCGCAGTCCCCCCCGGCGCCACTTCCATTGAGCCCACATGTCGATGTTTGGTCGTACCCCTGCTGCGCCCTTGGGAGCCGTCAACCATGAGCGCATCGAGATGGCCATCAACGAGTGAGCCCCGTGTCCCAAACGTCGTCTCCTCTTTGCTGACTCTCCTAGGATCGACATGGTCTCGGACGTCTTCAACCGCATTGTCGCGTAAGTTCAGCCAACAAAAAACATGCTTCCCACTCACCGCTATATAGGTCGTGTCACAGCAAGTGCATTAGCCCGCGTTATGCGGAGGGTGATCTCAACAAGGGGGAGAGTGTCTGCATAGATCGATGTGTTGCCAAGTTTTTCGAGGTCAACAAAAAAGTCGGCGAGAAAATGCAGAGTGCAGGAGCCAATGCCCAAGCAACCGGCGCCACCTCCTTCGGGCTATAAACACTACCATCCCTGTTGTGAGTATTGTAGTGTATTCGATGACTTGATCACAATCTCGCGCTTAGTCCGGGTTTAATAAGTACGCTGGCTGGTCCACACTGGGCTATCCCAATTCACTACAGTTGACTTTCTCATAACGTATATGGTCATAATGTATATTTCTCATAACGTATCAACTTTGGGTGGCTCCCATCGTGGTATGCAGGGAATATACAGTAAAATGTGATATTGTATAACGTATAGAATAAATGGAGGTAATATACGTTATGAGATTCAGGTCAAGGG
>JBBPKE010000251.1:0-27331 GCA_038089095.1 Tylopilus orsonianus | reverse complement strand
ACTCTTGAAGTGGGCGTCGATAAGACCAAAAGATACCTTGTTCTGTTCCCCTCACACCTGGACGCTTCTCCTCAACATATTCACCTATGTTTCGGTTGCCGCAGTTGCGTCTGCAATATGTCTATTGAACATGACGCTCTTTTTGCTGGTCTTTCCGTTCGACTCGAATGGTCAACTCACAGACGCGGGTCTACAGCTCGGCGTATCACCCATGCCTGCTGGAAGCATTTGCCTGGGCTGTTTGTCCCTTGCTGTAATGATGGTCCTGATTTGCACGCTCCTACACTATTTGGCTCGTGGTTGGGATGCATTCATCCATGACTGCGTCGGCCACCGGCCATTGACAAGAAAGGCAACAGTTTAGAGGTTAACAGTGATATTTTTTCTTTGCTAATGCATGGACCACTAAATTCAGCGAGGACTCCTATTTAGTATGTATAAGTCGATACGTATTCTTTTATTGCTAGTGGTATTGTGGGATCTAGTGGGACAACACGCGTAAATCACAGTGGTCGTTGAGGCTTGGTTACAATACCATGTACGCGCGTGTGTCGCCAGTGTTATCAATAGAGATATGGACGACCATGCCCTCTGGCTTTGGATAACCTTTCTCTCTCCCCGTCATGGCGTTCGACCCTTGCCATATTGAATGCATACTAGATTCTCCTTTCATTTCCGTTGTGATCGTGCAGCTCGCCTGCCCTCGATTCCGCAGAGGAACTGGGCGGGAATATGCCACGTGTGTCAAGCAGTGCGTTTCTCAGGGAATGTAGTCTGAAATCGTGTGCGGACCATCGCTGGTCTCGCTGTGAGGATCCTTCAGTACCACGAACGCCGGGTCTGGGACAGCGTCCTCGTGCGGTCTCTGTCTAGTGTACACGCAGTGATCAATGTACCGTACCGTACCCTAACCACATTCATGATCCTATCGTTTGCGGTACGTGCAGGGCGTCGCTACCACTGGTAGTGCAATCCCGACACCAGCAAGGCAGGTCGTGGCGCGCGATTCTCACCACCACCATGCACATTACCCCGGAACAAGTGCACGACATCATCAACAGCCACGACGGCAACCAGGACACGCGCATCGCCTCGTTTTCGGAAATCCAGAGCACCAGTTACAGGTATGCATTCCATGCATGGATTGCCACACGCGCGCGCTGAGGTGCACGCCATCCTACGCAGCTACACGCCATCCTGGACGTCCTATTACATCACCTTGGTCAACGTCGACAGATCCTATCTCTTGCTCGTGTCCTCACTACCGCCTACTTATCCACCATCAAACATCGGCCCGATTACTCTCCCCGCACTCTCGATCCTCCTCACCAAGATCCTCGACCACACCACAGTACCGGTCCCACGACCCGTCGCACTCGACGAGTCGGGTGGAAAATGGCCCTTTGGCTGGCTGTTGCTTCGCGTGCCTGGTTCTCCTGCACACCCGCTCAGATCGTTGGCGTCGGTCCGCCACCAGCTCTCGCCCAAACAGCTTGCCCGCATCGAACTAAGACTGGGCACATACCTCGGCGCGCTCCATGGCATCACCAACGACTGGTTCGGTGTGCCGGTGGACAAACCCGACCCCGAACCTCCGTCCGTCCCCTCGCTCGCCGCCTTGCTGGCTGCCCAGACGGACGAGGACGGGGAAGACATGACACCATACAGCTGGCAGGACACGTTTGTGCTACGACTAGAGGAGCTGCTCGAGGGCATAGGCGGCATAAGCGGCTGCGTGGATGTCGATGAACTGCGGCGTTGCCTCACACGTGCGATCGGGTCGTTTCTTTTTGAGGACGTGGAGGTACCGAGGCTCATATGGGTGGGAGGAAATGACGAGGATGTCGTGGTGTCGCTGGGCAGTGAACAAGGCCCCGAACACGACACGGAGGCGGACATTGCTTTTCTACTCCCGACATTTGGGCATGCGCTCTGGGGGGATCCGCTGATGGAGACGTGGTTTATGCCGCCCGGGCCAACTGGAGCACTAAAGAAAGGGTACTTTGGTGGTGAGGAAGACGGTACGCTGATCGTGTTTCCGCGGCAAAAGACAAAGAGGGTGTGGTACACGGTGTACCTAGCGCTGTCGGTTTTGGGGTGGGAAACAAGAGAGACGTGTAGTAGGAAAAGCATACAGTGGGCGAGGGGCATTTTACCGGAATGCGTAGAGACACTAAAGAACGCGCCGTGTTACTAGAGTGTAGGAAATTTAGCGGAGTCCTTCTGCGGGTGTCATCTCGGCGTCGGCGGGGGTGCCCATGGGTGTCTGGCCATCGTCGCCGGCGAGCTCGCCCTCGACGACCTCCTCTTCATCGCTGCTCTGGCCCTCTTCATCTGCCATCTCTGAATGCGCGGGCTGGTGGGGCATGCGGGGGTCCCAGTCGAGCTCCTCTGGCTCGGGCTCGTCGACCTGGACGCGCTGCTTCCAGTCGAACCTGTCCTTGAGCATGAGCACGGCACGGACGGCGCGCTCGACGCGGCGGTCGTGGGCGTCTCGTATTTCTGCGCACTCTGCGAGGACATCGTCGTGTGTGACGCGCTGTCTGGAGGCGGGGGCGGGGACGGAGGGGTCGGTGGCGATGGCGCCGCGGGTGGCCATGCACTCTGCGAGACGGCGGACGGTGGTGGACTCGATGCGGAGGACATCTGTGGTCTGCTGTATGCGGAGGAGGGGGATGAGGTCGTTGTCGAGCTGGAGGTCGGAGAGGGGCGCGTGGGGGTGGAGGGCGATGTCGCCCCAGGGGTGGGCGGCGAGGGCGGTGGTGAGGGAGTGAGACTGGGAGAGGATGAGGCTGTACTTGGAGAGGATGTCTGGCCAGGCGGGCATGCGGGGGAGACCGCTCCCGTCGACGGCGCGGTGCAGAGCCTGGAGCGACTCGAGCATCTGCCCCGCCTTGAACCGCAAAGACTCCACCTGGCCCACTGGCAAGTTCATCGGTCACACTCTCGTCACACAGTCACCCTCTCCTCTCCCCCACATGCTCCGCCTCGCCATCCCCGTCCCCCGCACCACCCTCTTCCGCGCCTTTGCCACCGCGCGCGGCAGGCCACCCAAACCCAAGCCCACAGAGGTCAAGGAAAAGCAGAGAGGTGTGCAACCCACCCCGCGTCTCTTCCCCGCTCACCCGCCCCCAGTCCGCATTCCAAAGGAGCTCAAGCCCCCCAAACGCGCACCTGGCCCCTACATTCTCTTCTTTGTCTCCTTCGTCCGCTCCCAGCCCAAGCCAGCCTCCGTCCAGGAGTTCCAAGAGCTCTCCAGGCGCGCCGGCGAAATCTGGAGGGGCTACTCTATGGCCGAGAAGCAGGTATGTGTCGCCTCCAACGCCCCGCTTTTCCACCGAGCCATCCGCAGCCATTCTACGACGAAAACGAAGCCAGAAGGGCCCAAGCCAAGCAAGAGCGACACGATTTTTTCCAAAATACGTCTCTGTCTGACTTGAAGCAGCTCAACGCCATTCGCAAGGCCCAGGGCAAAACAAAGTACCACTACAAAGGAAAGACTTCCTTCCCCGTCACGCCCTTCATTCTGTGAGTTCCTCCCCCTTGTACGGGTCTACCCCTGAACCATCTCCCTAGATTTTCAAACGAGTTCCGCAATAGTCCCGATGGACAAGCACTCATCGACCAGACGTCCCCAGAGAAAAGGTACATCGTCCGCGCGGTGGTTGCAGCCGCAGACCGCTGGAGGTCCATGTCTGACGAGGAAAAGGCCGTCAGTCGCCCTTTTGACGCTGCCTAGTCTGCAATCCTGACCCACTATACAGCCCTACTTTGAGAGATTCCAAAAAGCAAAAGAAGAACTACAAGCACAGCAACACACCGAATCATGAATTTTTCATCCTCCTATATTACTTTTCATACAGTGGTTTATTACAGCGATCGCAGCGGCGTTCCATAGTGTCTCATTGTATACCCTTGCCAACAGCAAACGAAATCTCGTCCTTTGAACACCCGCAGTCCGTTTTCTGCTCTTTACATATGACCCCATGGCCCCGATCGGAAGCGCAGCTCACTTCAGTCTTCCTTCAATCAGTCCTTTGCGCCGAGTGTGGGCCACATGTCCCTTTGCATGAATTGTATTCGACGCCTGAGAAAGAGCCTCAGGGGCATATGTTAATACGCATCACGCAGGCTATCATGTCTTCGCTCGCACGACGATGACGTCATTTTTGCATGTGACCAGTCCTTTCCGTGCAATGGCGCAGTGTAAACCAGCCGTGGCCAGCGGTGAAATACTGAACGAGCGGGTGGGCAAGCGAACTGGACCAAGCTCTATAAGGGCGGCTCTGCTATCTCAGTACGATGAGCGATGGAGGTAATAAAGTACGGCACGCGACTGTATGCCAGTGGGAGCCAATGGGCTTACATGCAACGTCTGGTATTGGTGGAGAAGGGGAAGGGCGCCCCCGATGCACCATCGACTCTGCACGCTCTAAACGTCTCCGTCAAGGTGTTGAAACTGGTCAGGATGGGAGAAAAACGTGGGCGGCACTTGCAAGAAGCAACTTGAAGTTGAACTCTATGGCCGTGCCGCCTCGAGTAACCCAAAGCGCATCTTCCTTGGTCACATCCCCCGAAGAGACTTTGGGAATCTGTTGACCAGCCCTCGGTGACGGGCTCGGCCCTGCGTCGTCACTGGCCAGTGGGCACATTTTGAGAATTATTCTCCTTGATGCGGGTGCTGCCGACCTCGCTAGCTGGTCTTTTCAAACTTGGGTAGGTTATCCGCACGCAAGCCAACTTTCGGTGCTCCGACGTGTTGCGTCTGATTGGTTTTCGCGCTCGTTAGGTCCCGGCGTCAGCATCCGTACCCGTAGGATGCGGCGATCGTTGGCCAGGTCGTTCTAGTTGAGCGAGCAGTCGAAACGGACCATCCTGGGTATTCTCCGCCATACGCGCGTCCCCGATCGCGGATTAGTTCCCGTTGTACTACGAGCCTGTTTATGGATAAAATAGGAAAAATCCGACTTCACGCATTGTCCGACATGATCCGAGTCTCTCCAATGATCGTGTCCCCGAAACTTGTCGCAGAAGAAACACCAACGTTGCCGCGTCGGCATCACCTCGAAGGTGATATTGCCGAAACACATCGGCAAAAGCTGTGACATATAGGATGGCGACGAGCCCCGAGGCGATATATCACGAACGGTTCCGGCCTCGTCTCATACTTACTTTATATCATTGTATGCTCGTTCCAAGGCTGCAATTCAGATCGGCATGATCGTTCTTGGAACTGGACTACCCACCGATCTGATCGCGAAGCCACGCGATCCAACACGTGCAGATTCCTTGATTCCTGTGTGCTGGTTTCAATCTCCCTGCTACTTATCGTTTCACGTGTAGTGCAAAGTATTCCCTCAATGTAAATGCTTAAGATCACCACCTTCCCGACATTCCATAGACTTGAAAATATCCTAGGAGCTAACTATTGATGTACTCATATGGTAGACAAAAAATGAATGGGAATTTACCAGACATTGCATTTATAGTTCAACAAAAAATGTCAAGATGACCTGTGATATTGGCCATATAGAATTGATTCTTGAGGTGTAGAGGAGAGGAGGTTGTCACGCTCGGTGTGACAAAATTTGCATTGGATGCGCACAAGGGTCTGAAAACCAGAAGACCTCTATACCTAGTGAAATAAAAATAAAAATCAGGAAAAATAAATAGGATGGAGAATATCTCTTTGTTAATATATGAACGGAAGTTGGGAAGTGTAGCTTGTGTTGATGCGTTAGAAACGATTTACTGATATTTTTGCAGTCGACGGAGTATGATAGTAATGCATGCGATTGGAAGCCCCAAAAAGCCAACAATTACCGTAATGCTTACTTTACCCGATTAGGAACGGATGGGCCTACGGTAAATTAATGTCCGACATGTTGACACTTTCTTTCCTGCGATCAACCCACGCCGCGGGTCCAATGACAAAAGAAGTTGATGTAAACCGTCCCAGCAAGCACCGAAACCTGGCAGTCGTCTCCAAAAGGCGAACCCTCGTCGTTATGACTGATAGTGTACTCATGACCAGGAACGGTCGTTATGCAACGAGTTGCTTTTCGTTCGTCATTTGTATCATTTAGAACCCTCAAATAATACATATTTGGATGCCGCGGAGCGATAACGTGACAAACATGGCTCTTCGGGTCGCTGACACCAGTGTCGTTTTGGTAACGAAATTCTGCCACGGGAAATACAAATTCCGAGCCGCGCAAGAATGACGAACCTGCCTCTGTGCTCACCAGGGTTCCAAGGTTCCGAATTGTATTTGACTTTCAAGGTTATCTCTGTGCCACGTTCAGGGCCCACTGTGACGGCGATCGTCCGGAGGTCTGTGGTTTGTATATGTACTTGCTGTGTACGGGCTGCGGCGCAACTTGTTATCGAATGGAAATTCAGGGCGCATGGAGGACAAACGTTGACCCGGTGGGCTTATCCATTAGCAGCACTCTTCCTCTGTGTGACGTTGATCATCTTGTCGTCGGTCTGACATCGCGTATCTGTTACCCCCTTTTGATCCTGGGGTAAGCGGCTGACGATTTCCAAGGCCGGGCTTTACACAACGCCTGCTCATACACATTCCCACTGCTAGTTAAATGTCTCGTGCAAATTGATGGATGGGGGCCGTTGAGTGGCGTAGAAGACTAGGGATACCAGGACGATAGAGGCAGATAGTTTGGTGTATGATCGTGCCGTAACGGCAACCGATAACTGTTAGTCGATACGTCCCCTGACGAAGATAATACTGACTTGATAGAAGTCGTAGTAGTTCGAAACATCTTACTCCCGATACCCCATCCGTATAACCTCCAGACCACATGGTCTTCCCGGATACATTAAAAAAGCGCCATTTTCCCCGTTTTGCACAATATACGGCCCCCTCCGGCCGCCATATATAAGAGGAATGAAACTTGATCTTGGGGGAGAATCTGACCGACCATGTCTACTCAACTCCAGACGATCTTCTTTTTAGGAGCCACCGGGTACCTTGGTTCTCAGTTTTTATTACTGTTGAACGAGAAGCTTCCCCGGCTCCATGTCGTCGCACTTCTTCGTAATCCCACCCCAGCACGGAAGGAACAGGTTCAGGGGGTGTACTCTAATATCAGCTTCGTCGATTGTAGTCTTGACGACGATGCAATCATCCAAGAACAAGTCGCTAAAGCAGACATCGTCATTAACTGTGCGAGCTCGGATCACCTCGCGAGCGTCACTTGTACGTTGAACGCCTCTACACTTTTGCGGGCGGAGCCGGGAAAGTTGATCAACTGGCAATCAGCGATCCTTGCTGGACTCGAGACCAATTCGAGGAACAACCCGGGAAAGCCCCCCCTCTATATCCATGTGTCTGGTTGTGGTATCTTCAGCGACAATGCAAGAGGCGAAGCAGCAGAAGAAATCAATGAATGGTCAGATATAGGCCTGGACCTGAAGCAGTCAGTGAAAATCATCCTTATCATGGTCCTTTCCCCCAGTGCCTAATAATCTGTTTTTTAGATGCGACCAGATGAATACGCACCTCGATTCGGATATACCTGTGGGTCATTTTACCCCAATGTCAAGGTGACATGTTTAATATTAGAAATTAGATTGTGGAAGCGGGATCACGCACTGAAAATCCAGTTCGCACGATCATCTACTTCCCTGCCCAGGTTGGAGTCTACATGCTTCGGGATCTCGGAGACTAATAACATGGACTTGTAGATTTATGGCGTTGGTGACGGTAAGCACACTCAAGCGTAACATGAAGCATGAAAACAAAATTGAATAGCTTCAAAGGTATCCAGAAGACGACGGTATGGCTCCGCATGTTTCTCGACATGATGAAAAAGGCTGGCCATGCCGGTACTTGGGGTGCGGGCAAAAACACAATGAATAACATTCACGTGAAAGACTGCGCGGCGGGTCTGTTCCTCGTCCTGCAGGCAGCTTTGGAAGGTAGAGCAGACGAAGGACCAGAGGGTCTCTGTAAGAGGAATGAAGATTTTGGACTGACTATTTGTACTGACGGTGGGGGCACCCAGATGTATCGGCAAGCATGGAGCCTAGAATTACGTTCCACGATTGGACAAAGGTCATGGGCGACGTGAGTCCTTTTCCTAGTGAACCGTTCACTTGACTCATTCTCTCGTTCAGTATCTGTTCAACAAGGGTATAATCAAAGAAGGTGGCAGCCGTCCTCTGCCCGCTGAAGTTATTGACCCTCTTGGCCATCGTATGTCGTGGCCATTTCACCGAAATGGATACACTTGTCTAACTCGTCGTCACCAGATGGCTGGTCATTACTTGGCGGGAACCAATTCGTGAAACCGGAACGCCTTTACAAATTGGGCTGGGAACCAACCGAGAGCAGGAAATTGTCTCTCTTGGACAGTTTCCCTGAGGCTCTCGAACAGGCCCTCAGGGAGTAAATGTAGTGAGCAGACCTATGCGTTACCCTCTTAGTCCACGATATGTTGTATTGTAGCAGATGTACGAACACGAAACTCTGATGAAAAAAAGCATCTTGTACAGGATAATTTTCATTGCAAGCCACCGCCCCCCGAGTCTATGGATACTCTCCATGCCATGCTGTGTCGTAACTACCTCGGGGGTATCAGAGATTAGTCTACTATCATGGAACAGGATATGACAAGTGGGTAAAGCAATGACAAGTCCACTGATCAGTGAGTTCTGTCTTGCACACCACAAAAAAAAATATAAGATAATTTCCATGAGCTCCGTAATAGCAGGGATATATATCTATGTAGTTTTGGGACCAAGTTTCTCGAGTGGAAAATGGGTCATGGATGGAACAATGTGCAATGACCGTGTCAATATATTCTTTTTTTGACTATTGTGGTGTTAGATTCAATCATTTAGCTGCGAATTACAGGAATCCACCGCGAAATGTCATACTCGATTCCATGACTATCTCTGATCCGAAAATTGTGTATTAGGGGATCCAGGATCAGAGTATCAGTCGCTGTTGGAATAGCGTGACATGTGGACGTACAAAAGAAAACTCCGCTTCAACGCGGTGGTAACGTTAAACGCGTAGGTGGCGTTGACACGTTGACACGTCAGGAGGCTGCAGAGTTTGTTGGGAATCAATGATTGTGCCGTTACTCCAGATGGATCGCGCTAGAGGGATGCGGAAGACTCATTCCCTTCAAAAAAAAGGTGGCAGGCCTATCTGGAGAATCTCAGATTCAAGCTGCTCTCGCTTTCCTCGCTGCCTTCTCCCCTGATAATGTGAACTATTTAGCTGCAGCAGACAAGTTTGATGTCAACCTCTCCACTCCACAACGTCGCTTCATTGGAAAAACCTGTTCACGGAGTGCTGCACATGCAAAGCAAAGATTACTCACTGACGTACAGGAAGATGTCATCTTGGACTGGATGTGCTTTCATGCCGAAGCGGGATGTCCCTGGAGTAAGGAAAAGCTCAAGCTGAAGGTCGAGATCCTGCTGCAAGCCACCTCCGCTTACCGCAACCAGTGCAAACGCTCCCTACCCTGCTAATTCTATGCTTGCTCACGTTGAACGTCAACTGTTTACTCCTACCAATGCTCCCTACCTTTCGACTGCATGTCAAATATTTGAGCCATGACTCTTTCAATTCGAGTACCATATCTCCCTTGGACGAAGCAGGACTTGTTGGAATTAGCAAGCGCATGCGCAGCCACGAGCACACATCTCCTGGCCCCTGACCGCATATCCTAACCCTTCACCACATTCGCTGGCCCTTTGCTACAGGGTATAGTGTCCATTTATTCCTCTTGCGTATGTACTCCGTTCACCCTTGTCATGTTTTCGTCCCTCGAGCCCCTAGAATCCCGAGATCCCCTTTTTGGCTACAATACATTCTGTATCGTATATAGGACACTCGTTTGTAGTCGTCACCTCAGTCCGTTGTTTCACACACGACTGAGGTGAGATAGCATCTATTACACTTGTTACCTACTCGAGCTAACATGTACATAGCCTTCGCTCGATAGGTAAATCACCATAATCCGTTGTTTCACGTACGACTGAGTTCCCACTCGATAGTCGTGTGCCGATCCCCCGAATATATTTTCTAGAGGACCATCATTATCAAGCTCGCCAAATCACCACCTCATATACTCATAGTTTCATTTTAGTTGATCGAGTACATATACTGTATCTAGGAGCTGACTATGTATTATCATACGTTTCGTTTAATGCACCTCGTTGCTTGTTATCATGGTCGCCGTGTCTGCCGTGGCGGAGTCCCAATACACAAGCGTGACATAGCGTGACCGGGGTTGTCATTACCCTACCCATTCTCACTTTTTGCACCGGGATTGTTCCGTAGTTCGACACAGTAGCTTTAAAAAAATTTTTATAGCTGATCATGTAGAGCAGCTAATTATATACTGTTCTGTGTAGAAAGCAGGTGGAAAGGTGGGGAATTGATTGTGCTATAATGTGAATACTGAAAAGCTTGTCATATCTTGTTCCACGATAGCACCGTGGAACGAATGTAGTGAGTGATGTTGTCAAAGCGAATTAAGTTTGAGGTTAGTTTGCTTCGTCTCAAATAAGTGGCAGTTTGTTGCAGTTCGAAGCCACTTCACCTACCTTGGAAGATACTGTCGAACCAGTGCGGATTATCTCTGACACTGACGCAACTCAAAATTTGTTGTGTAATCTCATTTCCACTGCACACCGCTGTAATTAACCGAGCCGAATGAATACCTGGCAAGAGTGGAACCGAACCGAGCAGAGCCGAGTCGCAGCAATACTGCACAATCGCTGCTCGCTTTAGCTGTGGGCATAAACATCTCCACATCATGTCTACCCAACCCCAGATCATCTTCTTTTTAGGAGCCACCGGCTACCTTGGTTCTCAGTTTTTATTATTGTTGAAGGAGAAACTTCCCCAATTCCGCGTTGTTGCGCTTCTTCGCAACCCTACCTCAGCGCGGAAGGAACAGCTTCAGAGGATCTACTCGAATATCAGCTTTGTCGATGGCACCCTCGACGACGATGCAATCATTCAAGAGCAAGTCGCCAAAGCGGATATCGTTATCAACTGTGCGAGTTCGGATCATCCCGCATGCGTCGCTTGTACGTTGACCGCCTCTACACTTTTTGGAGCCGTACCAGGAAAGCTGATTAATTGACAACCAGCGATCCTTGCCGGACTCGAGACCAACTCGGGGAACAACCCGGGAAAGCCCCCCCTTTATGTTCACGTGTCTTCGAGTGGTATCGTCAGCGACAATGCAAGAGGCGAAGCGGCAGAAGAAATCAATGAGTGGTCAGATATAGGCCTGAACTTGAAGCAGTGAGTGAAAAGATCATGGTCCTTTCCCCTAGTGTCTAATAATTTGTGTTTTCAGATGCGTTCAGACAAATGCGCACCTTGATTCGGACATACCTGTGGGTCATCTTACCCCGATGTCAAAGCGATATGTTTAATATTAGAAATTAGATTGTGGAAGCGGGATCACGCACTGAAAATCCAGTTCGCACAATCATCTATTTCCCTCCCCTGGTTGGAGTCTACATGCTTCGGGATCTCGGAGACTAATAATATGGACTTGTAGATTTATGGCGTCGGTGACGGTAAGCACACTCAAGCGTAACATGAAGCATGAAAGCAAATTGAATGCCTTCAAAGGCATCCAGAAAACGACGATATGGCTCCGCATGTTTCTCGACCTGACGAAAGAGGCTGGCCACGCCGGCACTTGGGGCGCGGGCAAGAACAAGATGGACAACGTCCACGTGAAAGACTGCGCGGCGGGTCTGTTCTTCATCCTGCAAGCAGCTTTGGAAGGTAGAGCCGACGAAGGGCCAGAGGGTCTCTGTAAGAGGAATGAAGCTTTTGAATCGATTGTTTGTATTGACGGTGAGGACACCCAGACTTTTCGACGAGCATGGAACCTAGAATTACGTTCCACGATTGGACAAAGGTCATGGGCGACGTGAATCCTTTTCCTAGTGAACCGTTCACTTGACTCATTCTCTCGTTCAGTATCTGTTCAACAAGGGTATAATCAAAGAAGGTGGCAGCCGTCCCCTGCCCGCTGAAGTCATTGACCCTCTTGGCCACTGTAAGTCGTAGCCATTTCACTGAAATAGATACTCTTGTCTGACTCGTCACCGTTACCAGACGGCTGGTCGATACTTGGCGGGAACCAATTCGTGAAACCGGAACGCCTTCACAAATTGGGCTGGGAACCAATCGAGAGCAGGAAATTGTCTTTCTTGGACAGTTTCCCTGAGGCTCTCGAACAGGCTCTCAGGGAGTAAATATAGCAAGCAGATCTATGCGTTACCCTCTTAGCCCACAGCATGTTGCATGTAGCAGATGTACGAACATGAAACTGATCTTCCCATGGGAAAAAGTATGTTGTACAGGTTTATTTTCGTTGCAAGCCACCGCCAGCCGAGTTTTACGGATACTCTCCATGCCATGCCGTGCCGTAACTACGACGGGGCTACTAGAAATTTATCTACCGTAGAACGAATGTAGTGAGTGTTAAAGCCAATTTTCGTTACTAAAGGATTCTCGGAATTTCACATTGGGGTCGAGGCCGTGGGTGTCCCGGGGAGTGTGGCACTAATCATAAGCCGTTGGCTGGGTGGTACGATATACTCTGCGGGCATTTCCACGCCTCCTGCGAGGATTCCCACTCGCATCATAGCCAAGAGCTAACGGCGTTGACGTCCAAGATGCATGCCGCATGGGGAAACTCCGTCAGTAACACCAAAGTTGAAGTCACACAATGACGTACATTGTGAGCAGCGTGTGAATGGGAATATACTCCCCCGAAGAATGCGGCTGTCATGTCCTTGCCCGAGTTCCGCCTCAAGATGGCTTCGCCCCCCGGATGGTGGTCCAGAAATAGAGATGCGTCATGGATGAAACCGGACACAAGTAGCAACGTGCGTGACTTGGACTCTTCTTGGACTACAGCTCCTTCAATAAGCGGTGCGTAGCGGGCGGGCATGTCAGGACCTACAGGATTCCCACGTCACTACGGGGAGTTCGTCGGGTGGGATAGGCCACACGATCGAATCTTGCAGGTTCTTGAGAGTCTTGAGCTTCATAGTCAAGGCACTCTTCTCGATCTCGTTGCTAGGGAACACCCGCAGATGAGAAGCCAACCCAAGCAACTGGGATATGGCGATGAACCACTTGGTCGGGTCATACTGCCACCAGCGGAAAGCGTTTCTAGGGACCGAGGGGCCCTGTAAGTGAGTAACGGACGATAGATGGAGACCGAACGGCTTACCGATAATCCATAGGGAACTGGTGGTGGAAATTGTGGTATCCTTCACCCATCGTGAGAAGAGCAGAAATGAAGTGGTCCCGAGGTGAATGTTTGTCATCGTAGGGTGTGCTTCCAAAGTAATGCGCGATAGAATTAATGCAAAACGTACTCTGTGATACAGATCAGCGGTGATCTGTGTGCGGTGAACGACATACATGATGGCAAGCGGTCATGCGGAGTGCCCCGACAAAGTAAAACCCACCTCGCCAGTCCCCGTAAAGCAAGCCGGGAATGCACATTGGGAGGATGTAACCCACAATGATCAAAATGACAAAGTACCAACGATGCTGCCATTGCACGAGCGGATCATTCTTTAAATCGGAAACATCCACTGGTCCTGGACGGAGGTCGGAATCAAATATAATCCATCCGATGTGCGTCCATAGTAAACCCCTCTCCGAATTATAAGGATCGAGGTCTGTATCGGTGTGTCGATGATGAGAACGATGACGACGGGCCCACCAGAAGCAAGACCCTTGGACCGCGCTTGCACCAGCGAGAATGAGGAAAACCTGCAGAGGATAAGAAGCTATGTAGGATCTATGCGACCAGAGACGATGATAGCCTGGCATAGAAATCTTTATATTGAGGGACGCTGCGATGTCTAATGCGGCTCACCAGCAGTGATACCTTTGACACTGTGTTAGCGTGAGCAAGAGCGGGAGCCTCCTGCGACGCACCGAGTATGGAAAAGATATAGTACAGTGCGGTCCAAATGGCCGTGCTCTTGAAAATTGGCACTTGGAACAAACCGTAGACAGACAAGGCGGGAGTGATCACCAAGACGGCAAGATTGAACCACCTGATGCCAGTGATAGGCGGAAAGCCCCTCGTAAGGTATTCGACGACACCTGCGCCAAACATGGCTTAGTAGGGCGGCAAGTGAAGGGCACGCCCAGGTGGATTACTTGAGTTGCCGGGTAATGTAGATTGAAGAGAGGGATTTATATATCATCGCGGTGGTATAAGGTTGTTTCCCTCCTATGCACGAAAAAGAAGCGACGTTTTCAGCCGATAGCCACGGTCTTGGCAACGTCCAGCCACAAACGTGAGGAATATGCCGACTAGTCCAGATGATTCAGAGCTCGGAACAGAAAACAAGATTCGTTACGGCCTTTGAAATTATGGATCTTCAAGTGGCTCTTACCATTGTCTCCGAGCTGCATAAGGAATTGTGTTGGCATGAGAAACCGATCCGCGCCGACAGCTCTTAATGAGGTGAAACAGTAAATATTAATCAATTTCTTCTGTTACGCTTCTTTGGATTCTTTCTTAGGTCCAGTTATTGCTGCCGGTGACCCACTCCAAGTCTAACTTAGAGCAAAGACGATAACCTTCGTCAGCCATCAGCAATTCAACTCGGTTCGCGAAGAGAAGCCACTGTGTCACGATATCGAAGAGTAGGAAAGTTCTCTCCCAAAGGGGGCTTACTTCTACATATTATTCGATAGGTTTGTCATATGGACCACGCATGATCCGGCACAGCAAAGGCAAAGAGTCTATATCAACCCTGACTACCACTATGTGAGTGAAGTGCGGCGTGCGTCTAAGTACTCCACTGGCTCCGGATCATATTGCTAACGTTGGAACCAAATCAGAACTTCCTGCGACCTTACGCCACTTAGCTGCTTTGGTAGTTGTGCGTGTGTTTTGTCTAACCTTGGTGTTTTTCTGATCTTTCTGCTGTCAACCCCCTGCACATCGGGGAGATAAGTATCGATAGCAGCTCCATAGCGCATAGTCGGCCATTGGCATCGATTTTTTCGACGCTTTGTCGTTGAATTTGGTTATTCTTGTGATGGTGATGTTTGGGCTACATACTTGACAGTATACAATTGATCCGCTCGGATGGGGTGCAGACAAGGCTGCCGAGTGGATCAGTGAGCAATGAGCGCTTGAGCTACCAGCTAGCTCGCATAATCGACAAATAACACATGACCAAATCCACTATGATGAAAAATCACGCATTTCTAGACAAAGGCTATGGTGGTGAAACCATCGTCCTCTGAAGATCTCGACTATGATGATCTCAGGTACACATGGTATATATATAACCATAATGAACAAGTTGCAATGCGACTAAAGATAGCCTGAGCCGCGAAAATTCATGAGTTCAGCAGCGGCTGACACACTTCTTTCTTCAAAATGTAAGGTAAGCTCATTGGCTCCCATTCACGTGTCGTACTCTGTCATAGCATCCCCGTCGCTCATCGTAGATATAGCAGAGTCACCCCTTGTACCCATACCACGTAGTCGCCTTATAGAGCTCGGTGCAGTTTGTTCGCCCTCCCGCTCGCTCAGTGCTCCACCGTTGGCCACGGCTTGGCTCGTATAAAAGTTGCTATCAAATCCGCACATGCCGGGAGTCTTAGTACGGAATAAAAACCTAGAGAGGGTTGAAGGGTGAGATGATTTGAACAAAAGGACAATCGGGCGGACCTAAAAGTAAATATATGAAACCTAAATTTTCCGACGATGAAATGAAAAGAGACTCAGCGTACTGGTAGGAGCTCGTAAATGCGTACGAAGCAGTCCGCTCCATAATATCTGTCCCAAAAGGATGGAATCGTCGTGACTCCCATTTTCAGGAAAACCGAAATTAGGCACAACTGACTGAGCCTGAAATATACCATAGCAATGGTGGAAATATCGATGTCATCACCCATGTGTCCAGATGCCAGTGTTATCTTCAATGTTAAAGCTTGTCGGAGTGATTATGACAAGCTGCGGCGGCGTCATTTGCGACTGATCAGAATGAGCGCAGGCCGTAGCACATGCTCATTGATCCGCGGGAGAATTTGTAACACCTGCCCCTAGTTGCACACTTGTTCCGGGTAGACCTTGTCATAACTTGGTCCTCTTGCGGGTACGTCTGTTTCAAAACGATCTGGCCACCCTTACTTGCTAACCTGATACGCTCCGACGGGGAGTCTCTGGACGTGCTCTGCCAATTAGATGGGCCCCCTTGCAGACATGATGCGTCACTGCAAACGCGCTCCATGGCTTTTCAAGGTGAGGTACTTACAAGTCGTCATGATTCGTCGTTTAATTTGCTACTCACATAAATATACGTCCAATAAACTGTGGTCGTGCGAAGAATTCCCAGAACCGCGCCGCTATGAGTCTGTTGATCTGGTCAGACGACTTCAAGCTGGTTCAGGAGGGCCGTAAGCGGCCCAGCGATCCGGGCAACCCGAGACCAGCCATGAAAGTATATAAAATATCCTGTCTCTTGAGAGCGAAGTATGAACTTGATTGTACCAGCCTTTGTGCCCAAGTTAGTACTTGGCACTTGGCATAAGCATGCTCCAGCCCCCGTGGGACTGCAAAATAGTGTAGTTTTTTTTACATAATCAGTTTGTGTCCCATAGTTGTGGAGTGAACACTCTGTCTCAAGGGACTATCTAGTCTGGGGGACCTTTTCCTCCGCTACCCCGATTGCGCGAATGCCCCGATGTGAACTTCCCCCATCGGTCCGCCGTTCCCGCTGGCCGTTTTAGATGCCACGGTCTTCAAATCGCGGTGACCTGGTGATAGATGCTGAGATGAAGTTGAGGTAACTTGGGTATGCGGGTACTGCAAAATAACGTTATCGCTTAACCGTCTCTCTCGTTGGCTTTCGAGAGCTGTGGTTTGAGGGATAGGTATTTAAAAGGTACTGTTCCTACTTCATCGGTCAAAAGCTGGTAGACCCATCTCGGCTAACCGCATCCCAGTCTCCCAATCCAGTTAAAAGCAACGAAAGAGTTTTCCTTCTCCGCTGTTTACCTAGCGATGATTATACCTGCTCTTGCTGTGTTAGCAATTTCCGCTGCGGTTGCGTCAGTGATGGCTACTAGCATCCAGGATCTTACCTTGCCTCCTGGAGCTATCGTAGGTTTCTACCGATCGGATCACGAGCAGAGATCGCTGACAAGCTCAGTACGTCGACCCTCTCAAATACAGCGTCGTCGGTGCAGACTACACTCAATGGCGTACAAACGATTCTTTTACGGGTTTCAATCCAACGAACACCACACCACCATTCATCCAAGTCTTTGATCCTTCTTTCCTTGATATAACGGGCCCAAATGCAAGCATTCGGCTCGTCGTGTCAAACCCGGGTTTTGCTTTTGCTCATGAAGCGCCGATCTACGTACCCCACCTCGACGCTGTATTCTTCTCCAGCAACGATGGCGGTCCTCTTGGTTATAGTGGCTGGTACAACAACAGTGTCGTCTCAATGCTCAACATGACGGAAGTCGATAATGCACTTGCTGTCACTGCAGACGCGGTCAACATACAAATCCAGACGGTTAGCGACATTCGCATCTGCACAGAGGGGGATTTCTTACAGTTATCTAGTTAAGTCTTTCCGACACTGTACAGATGGTCAACGGAGGCACGGGCCCCTACAAGGGAAATCTTCTTTTTGTGACATCCGGCCGTGCCCTTCTGCCACCCTCCGTTGTACTCGTGAATCCCAACCCACCTTTTAATACAACTGTCTTGTTGGACAACTTCTATGGCAGGCAGTTCAATTCACTCAATGATATCAAAGTGTTGCCTGGCACTGACATCATGTTCTTCACGGACCCCACGTAAATTCCGCGTTCACTCAGAGACAAGCTGAGCTGACTAGCCATAGATACGGTTGGATGAATGGCTTCCGTCCCGAGCCAATGCTACCTTCACAAGTCTATCGTTTTGATCCATCAACTGGTCAAGTCCGAGTTGTTGCCGACCAATTCGTGCACCCAAACGGTATTGCATTTACTCCTGACGGTAGGACTGCATTTGTGTGAGCATCTCCGTTCAGTCTGCCACGAAGATTGACTACATATTCCGACCATTTAGGACTGACACTGGTCTAAACAATGGTCTATGGGGAAGCAACCAGACGCTTCCCGCTACAATGTGGGTCCCTTTGGGCCTGTCTATTCCACCGTTCTTATTGTGTTTCAGCTACCAATACGACGTAGATCCAGTAACCCAGTCCTTCACAAACCGCCGTGTCTTCGCGTACAGCGATTCTGGCATCCCTGATGGCATCCAACTTGACACCAACGGGAACGTGTACTCAGGGTGTGGGGACGGAACACACGTATGGAGCCCGGATGGCACCTTGATCGGGAAGTTCTTCTTGAACAGTACATCCGCCGAGATGATCTTCACCAAGTCTGGCCTGCTCATTTTAGCCGAGGAGAGAATATATCTGGCCAATATCCAGGCACATGGAATCGACTTGGCTGCATACTAGCCGTAGACCAGGTTAGCTGTAGGTTTTGAAACATCCTACCGGCTCAGTATCATAAAGTGGATGGTGTCACGCTTTATATGGTCGTTATATGATTCTGTAGTACGTAGTACTGGCGAAAATTGCTCGCTGCGCCCGACCCAGGTTAGACGCAAAAAGATTAGCCAATATATGCGAGCCTGCCTCTTGATTGGTACTGTTGTACTGTGGAGGCTTTAACACTCAACTGCGGCGGGTCAGCTTGTGAGAAATCCTCAGAGCCGAGCGGTGTCCCAGCTCGGATCCGTCGCGATCTTGCCTCCTGTGCGTCGGGTCCGGTATTGAATATTGAACATTAGACAGCTGTCCGATTTCGGGGACCAAAAGTCTGCGATGATACAGGACAAAACGGGGCCGTCGGATATCTCAACCATGACGAAGTGAGTTTAAACTTATTTTCCAAGCCATTTGCACCGACATGACCTGAGGGACAAAAATTTGAAGGTTTCAGAACTCCAGCGAATCCCTTTCTTGACTGCTTACCGAACAGTGGTCGTATCTGCATTGGTCGCTGTGCCGTTAGCTGTTGCTATTGCCGTAGCGTCACGAAGGACTCCGTGGGCTGGTACTGACTTCCCGGAACGCACCTTACCTCCCGAAGCTGTAGTATGTTTTCAGCTGTCTCGTGGGCAGGGATCCTAAGGTTTTAGCGAACTCAGTACATCAACCCCCTCGAATACAATGTGCTGGGCGCGAACTATGCTCAGTGGCGTACGAGCGACTCGTTCGTGGGTTTTAATCCCACGTACGCAACTCCACCCTTCATCCAAGTCTTTGATCCCTCTTTCCGCGATGTGATAGGTCCAAATGCGACTATTCGACTCGTAGCATCACAACCAGGCTTTGCTTTTGCTCACGAGGCGCCGATCTACGTGCCAGACCTAAATGCCGTTTTCTTCTCCAGTAACGATGGTGCTCCTCCCGGGTATAGCGGCTGGCACAATAACAGTGTTGTTTCAATGCTCGATATGGCGGAAGTGGACAGTGCTCTTGCCGCTACTGCTGGTACCGTGAACATGCAAATAATGACTGTGAACAGGATTTACCACATGGACTCACGAGGAAACTTGCTGATGGTTTTTCAGTTAGACCTTGATGATACCGTGCAAATGGTGAATGGAGGCACGGGTCCTTACAAGGGAAGCCTTCTCTTTATCACTTCAGGACGTGCTCTTCTACCTCCTTCAATTGTACTCGTGAACCCAAGACCACCGTTTAACACGACTGTCCTTTTGGACAATTTTTATGGAAGGCAGTTCAACTCGCTCAACGACATCAAGGTGTTACCCGGTACTGATATCCTAGTTTTCACAGATCCCACGTAAGCACTTCATTGACCTGACTTAGCAGACGAGTAAGCAGACAGGGTCAAACAGATATGGGTGGATGCAAGCATTCCGTCCCCAGCCAATGTTACCTTCGCAGGTCTACCAGTTTGATCCATCGACTGGCCAAGTACGAGTTGTCGCCGACCAGTTCGTACACCCAAATGGCATTGCTTTGACCTCGAATGGCAAAACCGCGTTCGTGTAAGCGGGCTGCAGCCAGCCTCATCCGCCGTATTATTCACAAATAAATAACCAGGAGCGACACGGGTCTATTCAGTGCTTTCTTTGGAAATGATTATACGCGCCCCGCTACCATGTACGTTTCCCTGGTGCTCATTATATTTCTATTCCCTACATTGTTTTGCTGCAACAGCTACCAGTTTGATGTTGACCCAGTGACCCACTCATTCGGGAACCGTCGTGTATTTGCCTACATTGATTCTGGGATTCCCGACGGTATCCAAATCGATACGAATGGGAACGTGTATTCGGGGTGTGGGGATGGAGTACACGTATGGAATCCCGAGGGTACCTTGATTGGAAAATTCTTTTTAAACAGCACGTCCGCCAATATGATCTTCACGAAATCAGGACTTCTCATTTTAGCTGAGGAGAGGATATTTCTGGCTAACATCAGGGCCCAGGGTATGGAGTTGTCTGCATATTAGTTTGAGATCCGGGACGCCGTTGGTAGGCTCCGGATTATGTCGTCCACTGGATATGGCATTATCGCTGAGGACATGGGCCCGTGTATTTAGGCTCTTGTATTTGCCATTTACAATGAAGACAATTGGCCTGAAACGCCTCCCACAAGGCTGATCCCCACGTTCTTTGTTTCGGTGGAACATATGGAAAACCAACAACACGTGTACGAGACTGGATCCTGTTTTACTCGCCGGGGGGCGGCCACAGTGATGGCGGGAATGGACCAGACTCTTGCTAACGGACCTACATAACTTCCATTTGAGGGCCTGCGCAGCGTCGATAATGTACTCGTCCGCAAGCAGCTATCGTTCTCCAGGAAGATCAAGACGGTCGCAGAGCGATCCAGGCCACTCATATGTGACCCCGCCATACACCGTCCAGTGGCCGGCGCCCATGCGCCAAGCCACGGATCCCATGGGTTCCGCCCATGGTACGCCCTACCAACATTCTCCCTCTCATAACTCGCCTGTAGAGCCCATTCCAGGAGACCCGTTCGTGCCTCTTCCAGGGTCGCTTCTTGCACAGCACCAAGCGTCCAATTCGCCGGACGGAATAAACTTCAGTACGTCGACGCTGGTCTCCCCCCGATCACCCTCGCCTCAGCGCCCTGGGCACCATCGGAGTTCCTCCCGACAAGGAAGCATCAGAGCGCCACAGGAGTCTGGCCCTCTTATCAAAGATGTTCCTCAGCCGCCCCGTACGGCGTTCAATGTCCCTTCCGCAATCGCGGCGCCACATCTTCATCCAGCCGGTCGAGGGGGACAGGGACAAGGCATCCCTGTCCAAACTCAATCTTCACCCACGCCCACACCATTCCAAATGGCGAGCTTGCAGCGTCAAGGATCGCAGCAGACCGCCTACCAACAATCGGGTGCAAGTGCGCACCAGAGTACAAGTGGGACACACGCTTCGCACCACTACTCTAGCCATCACCGCCCTAGTACGACACATCACATCAACCACCCCCGTTCGCGATCCCGACCACCTAGCGCTGCTTCTCATCGATACGCGTCGAGCATCACACCGCCCATGTACGGACACGGAAGCTCCGGGACCTTGAACGCCTCGCGCACCTCGCTCAATGGTACTTCTTCTCGAGCGAATCACTATGCGACGTCGCCGTCCTCTGCTTATCATCCAGACACTGGGCCAACACACATGCCCTCGGAAACACCCCAGAGATCGCGATCGCGCACGCGGGTGCCTCCGCACAGCACGCATGGAACTCCTGAGCGGGCGCCGTCGGTGCACAAACTCGAGAGAACTTCGTCAAGAGTAACGCCGATGCCCGCCGCGGACGAGTTCCGTCGTGCGCGCCACCGACCGGCGCTCCCCGCGAACTATGACGGTCAAATTCAGACGCGCTATGTCAGCATGCTTTTGGCACTGGACGATATCTCGCCGCTTTTCAACATTCTTGCGTCCTTCTTTACCTGGGTACTGCTTGCCGGATTCGTACTCTTCCCAGGCACGTTTGCATCGTGGAAGGACGAGCCAGCAGGATCCCCTCAGAGTGCCATTCTGGATGTCGTCAATCATCTCTCGTTGTAAGTCTGTTTTTCAGACGATGTGACATTCGTTGACCTGGGTCTGAATAAAGGTTTGTCATTGCATTTATTTGCACAGGTATCGGGGTATGTGGTATGGGCTGGCTGTGGTGGAGATGGCAGGGAAATTATGTCTGGCTGAGTAGCCGCATTTTCGTGTGAGTGACACTGATGAAATAATAGTTTCTCCTCATGTCATCAACCTACCAGTCCCGGATTCCTCAATTCTGTCGCCGGGGTCATCTCAACCCTGTCGAGTATCTATGGCACACAGGCCGGCGTTTTTGGAAAAACTGAAATGTCGACGATAATCGTTACAGGCTCGTTGTCGGTCGTCTTTGGGATTTTGGTGCTGGTATATGAATTCTGGTTGTTACGAAATCTCAAGTTAGAACACGATCAAATGGTGGGGACGGAAGCGGCAGGAAAGCATGGAGAGGGCGTCCTGACAGAGAACAGGGACGGTCATAATTGAGGGCGTAGGGTGAAGGGGGATTCGACGATGGAGCCACGAGCTATTTGAGGATCTTTTCCCAGGTCTTATAAAAGCGCGAGCGATCAAGTATGATACAGCAGACGTTTACACTTCATAGATGAATGATTCACTTTACAAAAAATTTCACTGTTTGATCGCGTCGTCGGGAGCGGAATGGAGCTGTGTGGCGATGTTAACAAGGCTATCGAGGTGGTTTGATTCTGGGAACCGAGGTGAAGACACGAGCTTGCCGCGCGCCGGGGAAGCATCGATTCCTCGAGGCATCGGGGCGGTGTTGGAAATTGCATAGGACAAAACTCGGGCGGTACATTCACGAGCTATGGGTACCATGCGGAAGAAAAAAAAAGGCGTGATTTTTGCTATTGCAACGGACAGCAGATGCTTGTTATGAAACGCTTAGCAGCTGAGCCACCTTGGAGGCTACCTCTGAAGAAGAGAGATTGTCCAGCTCGACGTGCTTTTCGACACCACGCTCTATGGTGAAATACTCAATACAGCCATCAACACGCAGGTGCGGAGGAGCACGGAACGCACCAAAGCGTGCAAACGCGCGTGCGGGTGTGCCGCTTGCTTCCCTGATCAGAATGGGCAAATCTGGGTTGTGTTTCTTGATGAGCGGGTACTCGGAGACGACGAACTGGCTTCGATGGCGGTGGGGTGAATATGACACGCGAAGAGGAAACCCTTGTCGACTCACCGCGTGCCCGCGGATGCCTGGGCGGTCTGGCAGCACAGGATACGGATCTCGCGGAGTGCTGGGGAGAGTGCCTTTGCAAACGAGGACATGGCGGAGATGAGGTAGTAGTCGGACTCGGAACAGCGTATTGGTTTGAGACTGGCTATTACTTAATACATGGTTACCAGGGATGGGAAACAGGCAAGCTTGGTTGTCCCCAACGGCGCCTGCCCGCTGCAGCTCCCGTCCCCGAACCTCTTTCGACACCGCCATGGACGACGACGAGCAGAAGAGACAGCAGGAGGACTGGCTCAACAGCCGCAAGAACAGACTCCCTTCTTTCACAGAGGTCCTTTCAAGACGGACCAGGCCTCCTGTGGATCTCTTCATGTTCTAGTCAGTCCCCATTTGCCATTACACCGCACGGCGGCTGACGTTCGTCGTGTCTAGTCTTTTTCTTCAGCGCGAGGGCGCAGAAGATATTCTAGATTTTTGGCTCGACGTCCAGCAGCACGAGAACCTCTGCAGGGCGTATTTCAAGGATGTTCGCAAATCCGGACGAACCATCAAGGATGACTGGCCTCAGTACTGGGACTATGCCCGTCGGCGCGGCTCAATCTATGGAACGGTCGTTGGTCTGCAGCCAAACGTGGGGAAGCGAGGTTCAACCAGCACTACCGAGCTTTTGAACGACCAGGAGAAACAAACTCTCGCTGCTGCCGGCGACGAGAAGCCTACCGGTGGTCGCTCAACCAGCCCCCGTCCACGGACTCCCGGATTAGAGAAGGAGCAAGTCGCATCCACATCACCCCCAGCTACCGAGTACGATCCACGTCGCTCGACAACCCCGTTCTCTATTTCAGCTCGCACGCCCACTTTGTTCAACCTGCGACGAGCTTCACGCGCCCCCACGATCATTCCGCGTTCCGCTGCTATTACCCGCATGGACCTCATTGCCTCTGCGGAGCGCATCTATCTCCGATATCTCTCCCCTGCAGGCACCGTGGGGTCTCCCGAGAATCATGAAATCTACCTTCCCCCCGCTCTCCGGATACATTCCTTCCCATTATCCGGCACACAGGAACCGAAGACACAGACCGAGCTAAACATGTTGGCGCACATTCCCGATATGTTTCACGCACAAAAGGAGTACTGCTTTCGCGCTATGGAGCAAGACGCATTCCCGCGTTTTCTGAGAGCAAAAGCCTTTGGCAATCTGACTCCCCTATCTGCCCTTGTACGTCTCGTGTTGGGGTTGCTCATACTCTGGGTCGGGCTGGCTACCGCATTTTCCCTCATCTTCCTCGATGTACACCCAAAATCCAAACGCTTCTTCGTAAGTTCTTTTTGAGAGCTACGTCTTGCAACTATTTGTGACTTTCTCTCCTAGCTTTTCCTCCCCTTCACATTTGCAATTCTTTTCCTCATCTCACATCAATACGAGCTTGATCCCGTCCTCGTGTTCCTGGGTCAATCTGAATCTACCCCCTTCCGCACGCTTACGATCCGCGAACCCTACGTGAAGAAGCTGCTCCTTGGCCGCGCCATCTGGGTTACCACGCTCGTTGCGATCTGCGTGACTGCCTTGACCCTCATATTCTGGGCTGTTCCAGGCCATCGATTGTGATTTCAGAACCGCGCGGTGGATTTGATTGAGTGTCAGAGGAAGTGAATGCGGACCCATGTACAGGAGAGAACACTGAGGCTGGTACCAAGTATGGACTTGAACCTGACCTGACGTCTACTCCACCGGATAGTCTCACCCCACCCGGCACTATTCTTTTTCTGTTTCTTATTCCCTTATCTAGTTATTCCACTATCCCCCCCTTTTACCTGCCTTTCATATTTTATCCTAATCCTTTCGCTTTCATATGCGTTGCATCCCCATTGTTTTGCTCCACTGGTTTGTTTTGCGTCTTCTATAATTTCTTGTTACCCCAAGCGCATTCACATACCCTGTCATCTCATCCGCTCCTTCCGCGCGACAATAGGCATCCCTAGGCTACATCGTTATGTTCTCGCTCGTTTTCGGGAACACTTCCGTCGACTTGCATCTTGCGGAACTATCACTCTCATATTTTGTTACGACCTGTTATTGACACTCCCTCTCGATTCTTGTTCACCTCACTACTCTGCAGGGGTTTCTGCGTGCGTTAGAGAAATTCAAATGTATTTCCATGAGGCCGAGTGTGGTAACACGAGTGAGATGCAAGGGAGTAATTTCTCGCAATTGCAATCTTTTCTAGAAGCTGACCGTAGCCAATGGCAGAAACGTTGAGACAGGCGGGGGACAGGACTGGACCACATTCTATATGGGCGACTACGAAGTACGAGGATGACTCTGCTATTTTTACGGTCAGCGGTGCATATAGTATGGGTCGTGCACGTGACTGTATGCCAATGAGCTTACACTCACTACCAAAAAGATGGATGTCGGGGGAAGCTTAGGTCCAGCGTTCCCAGCCTCACTTTATTTCGCTGGATCGGATATTTAGTTCCGTCGGAAGTGGGTGGGTTTGGGGGCCTTGGAAGAAATTTTTGCATCGATCAGGCCTGGCAGCCCTTCCGGTCATCCGGACCTTTTTTTTCCTGCCACTCAACATTTAGGGGGCTGCGACGTCCACCCGGGCCAACGGTTCCTGTACAGTGAGAAACACGTGGGAGGTATGGAAGAAATTGACTAAATGGGTGCGACACTGCGCGAACGTGCGACCCGGGACAGAAACGAAAACGTTTCACTGATATCATTATACGCACCGGGCACACGTGCAGTCGCTGCGGGCGTAGCCATCCACGCGTTTTCAGAAGCGAGGTTCTCGTGTGCACCACGAAATCAGGCGATCCTTTCCAAGAACACAGTGAAGTACAGGAAATACTATTGACAAAAAAACGACATAGGAACCGGGGAATGCCAGATTCCCGATGCTGAAACTGTACACAAGCGTGTTGTCGGCAAAATGCGGCACGTACGTACGTCCGACCACTAGGTGTGAATTGTCAGACTGTAAGCTAGGCTGAAGGAGAGCAGAGATACGGTGGTCAATCGAAACGAACAAATGAAACAATGATATCACGACACGTTACGTTTTGAAGGTGGCCGATCCGGAGGTCGCCTCCGTCCCGGCCTCCGCAGTCACGAGGTATAGCGATTCGTCCAAATGCCCATCGTGAATCAAGTACTAGGTGATCCGAGTGTCAGAAGAATGAATCAGGGTGCAGTGTCAGAGGAATCGCTTACTGTGAAAAATTTATTGATATCACCGAGGAAGGAGTGAATGTTCCCGTTGACGGGAAGGAACGAGTAAACCTCATTGTAACCGTTGCTACCCAGGTACAAATTCCTGCGGGACAGCGTGCTCACGTCCGCAGGGAAAACTGTATCATTCGAAAGCGGCGTACCATTTGTGACCAGAAATGGAAAGATGAGTCGCGATAGGGACTGCGTTGCCTTGCTCGTCATACTGATAAGAGATGGGCCCTGCATTGAAGTTGGCGAGCCAGATCATGACCTCGTCATCGTTGGAACCACCAGCAGTCCAGGAGGTAAAGAAATCGTAGGCAACGTCCGCTACAACCTCTTCAGTGTCTGTGTGAGACCATTTCCAGGTCGACTATCATAGACCTCGAACGTCGGTGAAAAGGTACGACAAGCAGGTGTGAAAACAAAACGCACGGGCATGCTAGTAATCTCACTCAGCTGCTGGTTAATTCCAATGTCAAGCCGCACGTTAGAAAAGCTCTTGATCCCAGAACCCCCGGTCCAGGTCCATTCCGTGGACCATTTAATAATGCCCCCAGTAACGGAGCTGAGTGTGGAACACTGCGAACCAGACGTTGCATCGCTCTGGCCCCAGTGGTTGGTCATTAGGGAATATGAGCCAGATGCAATCACATCGAACTGATCACAAGCTACGTCGGCGGAACGTTGGAGCAGAGGGGAGGCAGAAATGAGTGGAAGGAGAAAAAGGAATGTAGACCACTGGCAATAGATCATCGCACAAAAACAATCATA